>JAODAL010024173.1:0-61124 GCA_025379985.1 Phyllomedusa bahiana | reverse complement strand
AATCCCAAACCCCTAAATTGGCCTCCGAACCCCAAGAAGCCTTTGTTTGCCTTAAATCGCATTCGCTTCACTCCTTTCTGTCTCCCCCAGACCCGCAGCGTCGTTTGTCCGAAGGGGCCCCCCTCCTCAGTAGGTGCAGGTCTTCCTCCTCAGAATCCTCCTTTGGAAAAAGTTATTTTGCGGCTTTTTTTCCCAAAACCTTCACCCCACCAAAACAAATTACACGGGGTGATCGCGAATATGGCCATTAAGTTACCCTAGAAGAATGGGGGGCACTTGGAGGGGGCTCTCCCCCCCTCGATATCTCCCAATCAAAAAAATCTTCTTTATTTCGTCCCTCAATGACTAAACCCCTCGACAAGCCAGAGGTCGCTCTTCTTTGCCCGTTTTTGTTTTTTCTCCTTCATTTTTTGGCCAGCGGGAAGAAGTCGAGGCGGAACCCCTCCTAGGCCCTTTGGATAAGTGGCCGGAGCCCCCCTCTGCAGCACATAGTTCCCCAAATGACTCATACGGGGGCCCCCCTGGACCTTAAACATTACCCCCCGGGGGGAAGACCTCTACGTCCTCCCATGCGGCCTCGAATCCTGAAGGGGGGACATTCCTCACGAACGTGGAACCCCCTGGAGTCCTAAGTCCCTGCAATAATCTTCGTTTTTAATTGGGGGCCCACCCTCCTCAAATGTTAGAAAATTTGTCCGGCCGTACCTCCAGTCCCCAAAAAAGTCCCTGTTCAGCCCCGCGGGTCTGTTCAGCCCCCTCTCCCGTGCCAGAAAGACCTTGGTCCCTGAGCCATGGACTTTGTTACGGACCCTCCCGGGCCCTCTCTGGAAACACAGTCATTTGGGTGGTCACTGATAGTTCTCAAAGATGGCCCAACTTTTTCCTCTGCCTGGGTTACCCTCTGCTCCCCAGAGGGCCCAGCATTTTTTTCACACATTTTGGGTTACATGGTCTCCCCATTGCATATCGTCTGGGATAGGGGGGGCCATTTTGTTTCAAAATTCTGGTGGGCTCATTGCTCATTGCATTCAGCTAGAATCTCATCGCATCCACCCTCAAACAAGGGGGAGTGAGGGGGTTTAACCAAGTTTTGGGTACCTCCCTAAGACATTTTTATCCCCCGTCAGGAAAAGGGTCTGACCCCCTCCCCCGTGCCGAATTTCCATAACTCCCTTTAATTGGGGAATCGCTGAAGCCTCTCCTTTTTTTTTTTGGGGTTTTGGGGCTGCCCCAACCCCCTTCCCCGGGGCTCCCCTCTGTAAATTCCCTGCCGTGGTGCCAATGCGTGAACAGGTCCCACCAAACCCGTTAAAAAAAATCTTAAGTTTTAAAATATCTGCAAAGGGGAGTAACAAAATTTACTCCGACATGTCGCAACCCTCTTTGGGAACTCAAAAAAATGTCTGATTCTTGGGTTTCCAACAATGGTTTTTCCACCAAGTATTTAAGTCTTGTTTGCCCAAGGGGTCAAAACTTATTTCCCAAAGCAAAAAACAATACTTTTTTTAATTTTTCAATTGGGTTTTGGGGTTTATTTTGGGTATTCTATCTCCAATTTTAAAAATTAACCTACCCTTAAAATTATAGACTGTTCTTCCTTTTCGGGGGCAAACTTACACAATCAGCAAGGGGTCAAATAATTATTTCCTTCACTGTGTATAAACTACTCTCCCTTTACTCATTTTACACCAAAAAAATAAAAATAAGCCTAATTCGTGTTGTGGTATCTGTAAAAGACAGCGCTATTAATTTATGACTTTATATATCACACACAGTGATCGCCATAAAAAAAAGTTTCCAGTACCAAAATTGTGTGGTTTTTTTCAACAGTTGGAATAAAATTGGAATAAAAAGTGATCAAAAGTGACAGGCATCCAAGTATCGTGCCAACGAAAACCATGCTTCAGCCCACAGAAAACAAGTCCTTTTACATGTTTATAGACAAAATAATAAAAAGGAGGCACTTTTGCTTGACAGTTTGGGCCACATGTATGAAAACTGTCTAGGTCTAAAATGCACTTTGTTGCCCATAGCAACCAATCAGAGTGACCCTTTAATTTCATATAGTGCTCTGGAAAAATGAAAGGGGCGCTCTGATAGTTTTCATACATGTGGCCCTTTGTATTCATACACTGCTCAAAAAAGTTAGGGATATTTGGTTTTGGTTGATATTTCAGGATAAACAAAATGTCTTGAATTTTTTTAAAGGAACTAAATCAGACCACCTCTTAACTTTAGAATGCACATGTCCAATTATTCATTGTTTCATCACTTTTTGCACAACTTGTAGATCTCTAACAAGGAGCTTAATGTCAATATTCACAACAGGTGTTTGATCCCTGAATTGCTGTTCACATTTTGACATCAAGTGGCCAAGACAACACCTTACAATTGATCAACAGTACCTCGCCATTGTGAAGTTTCAAGCAGGATGATCTCAGATGGAAATGGTCACTGAGCTTAGATTGTCACAGAGTGTCATCAGCAGGTTGCATCAGAGATATAGAGAGACTGGAAGATTTACAGAAAGGCAAAGAAGTGGAAATACTTTGGCTACATCACACACTGATGACCGCTTCATTGTAAACAAAGCCCTGCAGAACCGGATAATGAATGTTACACAACTCCAGTCATGGTTAAAAGAGGTGAGAGGCACCCAAGTGTCACTAAGCCCTTTTCGAACTATTTACATCACACAGTCTGCAGCTAGATCCCGGGCAAGGGTACCTGACCACACAGCCAAGCAAAGGCATCATCATCTTGCATTGGCCAGGGAGTATTTCTGCTGAATGAGAGACTAGGGGTCCTGAAAGTCAACTCTGAGCAGAAATGATGGCCACCAACAATGCTGGAGATGCCAAGGAGAGCTCTATGTGTCAGCCATCTACCACAAGTGCAGGCCATAAAAAATTTAAATGGTTATGCTTGGTCTGTTGTGACACTTTTGCCCTCACCCCCCTTAAAACTACCGGGAGTTTTTTACATTCATCATTGGCATAAAAAATGAAGTATATCGGTTGTTGGACCCAAAGGGACTTCACTTTTGATTTTCTGTGCCCTTTTTTCAGTATCTCTCATCCTGTTGCAACCTGCGAGACATCTGTGAATTTAAACCAGTACCCCTTCTGTTGAAGTTCATTTTGGCGGGGCACGTTGTAAATGGTAGGAAAAGTTTGGCTCAGATGTCAAAATGTGAACAGCATAATAAAGAATCCCAATTCAAATTGATCCCCTAAATGTATTGGGCGGTTAAGGGATCAAACACCTATTGTAAATTTTGCCATTAACCCCTGAGCCAGTTTTTCCTTTGACAAGCCAATTTTTTAAACTGGCATGTGTCACTTTATGTCAGAAAAAACTTTTTTACACTTTTTCCTACCATGGATTCAGAGAATGTTTTCTTTTGACTGTGTTCGTTATTATCGACAAAGTTGAAAATCGCACAGTTTTTTTTGTTTCAAATTTTTAGATCATCGATAATTTAGGTTAAAATCTTGCTCATCATTAAAAATCGCGCCCTTTTCGGCGCTTTTCCCGCTTTTGGGGCCCGCAAATCACTACAAATAAGGGTGAGATGGGTGCCACGTCAGACGGGGGTGTATGGTTTCGATTGGCGGAAAAATCAATACCTCGTTTTACATAGAAAGCCCTCCCGTTATGTCAGTGTCCTCACGTCTCATGCAGTAGGACCGCACTCGCCTGGCCAAACAGCTCAGCGAAATGATTCTATTTTTTCACAAGAAAACCCCTCTGTTTTCTTGATTAGGATGGGCAATCGATTCAACGAAGTGGAATTGTTTGAATTTCAGGAAAACTTCGGTTCGTAACGAAATCGAAATTTGGGTGATTCGCGGGAACGAAGTGTCTTTTCATTGATAAAATGTCTGCGAGCACAATGCGTTACATGGGGCAAAAGCACCTGGAGGACAGAAGGTCAAGCCACATGACATGTGCAGAGATGAAGCCAATCAGAGACCGGACGGGATTCTGTGACGTCACCGCACTAAATACAGACCGAGCGCGCCGCTGGGAGCTCTCACTCCTCTCACTGTAAACAGACAGGGAAGGTGCGCTGCGGGTTGATAGGCGCTTTCTGAAGAACTGATTTTTACACAGCGCTATTTGTGGGGTGTCTCAGCCTGTCTCCCGAGACTGTTCCAACTGAATGTTTCTATTTCTGATTTTTTGGGTATTAGATCGAAATCCAGTGTGCGTCCACTGCGCCTGCATATACATTCAATATCCAAGGTGGGATCTAAGCCGATTCCTGTTGTATCATTAAAGAAACAGCGATTTTACAATGACAACTACCACTACATTTTTGCTGCTCATTCTATGCGCAATTTACATCCAGGGTTTAATTAAGTCGTTGTTTTTCTGGTGTGGCTGACAAAAATAAACCGCCTTTTTCAACGCCAAATATATATATTGTTTTTGGTAGCCTAATTCACAAGCCAAGGTTAATTACAATTTATCCTTGTTGTGTGGCGAATAAAATACGCCATGGTAACACGCTACAAAGCCTACTAGTTGGTGAGTGGCGTCAATTCGATATGCGCAATTTTAACATCCAGGGGTTAATTAAGCGTTGTTTTGTTGCTGTGTGCTGACAAAAATAAACCGCTTTTTCAACGCCAAATATATATAATTTTTTGGTAGCCCCAATTCACAGCAAAAGGTTAATTTAGCAATTTTAATCTCATTTTGTGTTGCGTAGAAAATACGCCATTGTAATACGCTACATAATGCAACTAGAGTTTGTGGTGGCTCAATTCTATTATGCGCAATTTACCATTCCCGTTAAATAAGCGTTGTTTTGCTGCTGTGCTACAAAAATAAAACCGTCTTTTCAACGCCAAATATTAATTTTTTTTTTGGTAGCCTAATTCACAAGCAAAAGTAATTACAATTTAATCTCGTGTGTGTGGCGTAGAAAATACACCATGAGAACACGCTACAAAGCTACTAGTTTGTGGTGGCTCAATTCTATTGCGCAATTATCACATCCAGGGGAATAATTAAGCGTTGTTTTGCTGCTGTGCTGACAAAAATAAACCGTCTTTTCAACACCGAAATATTATACAATTTTTTCTTGTAGCATAATTCACAGCGAAGGATATTATTAAATTTTTTAAGCCTGTTTGTGCTTTTACATTTAGTAAAACCACACAGTGCATGGTAAAACTACACCATACAAGTAAATTTTCCTGCCATTTGTGGAGCGCAATTTATATACCAAGGGTTACCCAAGCTTTGTAACTGGGTTCATTTGGAGACAAAAACAGGGTGTATATTAATTCATATACAGATAAGCGATTTCATCAAACAGTGTCTGTACATTTTAGAACAAACAGTATGTCAGACAGAAGTGGCAGGCTCTGCAACTGCGAGTGAGCAGGGCACAAACATTTCTGAAACGGGCCCAGGTCGAGCACCGCAAGGGACGTCGCAGCAGGGGTCACTCGGTAGGCCACAACTGCCGCGTCATCTAGCGCCGTGTGTTGTTCAGCAACCCAATGGTTTTCTTGATTGGTTGACTAGGTCATCCTCTTCCTCCCAGATGACATCTGACAACCCCAGCCAAGAGTCGGTGGGACTCACTGTCAGACCTCACTCACTACATCGTGGCAATGGCCACACACATACTCATCTATCATATCACCCTGCTGCCTCTCTATATACGCTATCCTACTCCCTGCCGACACCTCCTCTCCAATCCCATACTCCGACCCACTCACTCTCACTACTCCACTCGCCAGGATGCGATCAGCGAGAGATGAGTGAGCAGTGTGACAGCTCGCGCCTCTACATAGACGGATGAACAATTTGAGGAGGGCAGTCAGTCTGCTACTTGCAGCGAAGAAATGGGGCCAATATCCCCAGCTCTTGCAGTAGGCGGCAAAGTATAGAAGTGGAAGAGTGGCATGGGTAGGTCATGTGGTGAGGAGGTCAGCCTCGCTTACCAAGACCGGAGATGAGGACAGTAGTGACGATGAAACACAAATAGAGATGAATGTAGCCGCCCGCACTTGGGAGCCCGGGTGAAGCAAGGGCTTCATCATCAGTCAGGAGAAGAGGGCGTCAGCATTGGGGCCCGCGCAGGCAGCGCGCAGCCAGCAAGTTGGATGAGCTGGCCCTGATCAGCAGGTGGTAGCAGCAGTGTGAGAGTCAGGAGCCAAGCGGCCACGGGTAGAAAACCCGCGATATCGCAGGTCCCAAGACAGTAGCGGCACATTGGGCTCAGTCGAGGCAAGCGGCGGCAGTATCACTCAAGTGCGGATGCGTTGCGTAAAAACACTACTTGGCGTGTGGCAGTTCTTTGCTAAGACACCCGAGGATCCGAATAATGGGTATATTTAGAATCTGTGGGCAGAAAGTGAAGCGTGGCCAGGAGCTAACGTTGGCAAAACGGCCCTGCGTCAAAACATTAAGCGTCACCATCCGGTGGCCTGGGAGAACGTGGCTCAGAAGTGGTGGTCCATACAGCCGCAGCAGCAGCAGCATCGGCCAGTGGCACGCATTCCATTTAAGACAGTCAAGGCTCCCACCACCTCTGCAGAAGGAGCGGTTTCTCTTTGACATCCTCTCAGCCGGTCCAGATGCTCCCTGCTTCTGCTTACTTCTTGGCGCCAGCATCCGTATCAGAAGCCGATTGTAAAGAGACAACATTATGCGTCCCAACCATCCTTAGGTGCAGCATCTGACCGTGCTCCTGTTCCAGTTTTTGTACTGCAGTCCCTCCCGGTCCAGATGGTGGCCGCTGCACCATGCAGCGAACCAATGGATTGTGGTCCCAGCCGAATGGAGAGTTCAAGCCGTAATTTTCTTTTTCCAAAAAGGCACGTACCAGCACTCATAATATGTAGAACAAAAAGTGGGTCCAGACCTTGAGCTTATCGGTTTGTTCCATAGGTACACAGGCAGCGCGGACGTCTGGAGCTGTAACTTCGGTCAGGGGCCAGTACATGTCCTTTACGGCCCACTGGGGTGAATGTCTTCCTGCCCAGGCACACCAACAACTTGGACAGAACGCCGCTTTCTCCTCCGCAACGTTGTCAAACTGCTGCTTCAGCGCCAATGTCCGCCGCCTCCTCCTCGCACCAACCACCACCACCATCTCAGCCTCCACAGAGTACTGCTCCCATCATACCACAATGGTAGGGCAACAGCGTGTCACGCATTTCTACAACTAGCTTGCCTCGCGAACAAGTCACACAGGGGAGGAACTGCTCCGCGTCATGCAGCAAGAAATCGATGTGGTGGCTTTCTCCGCGCACAACTGCAAATCGGAACCATGGAAGACGGACATGGGAGGAACATGGTGTCCCGCTGCACCGGAGGAGGGATGGTCCACATAGCGCCCTCATTGCCGCACTGGTTGCAATCTGGTTGTAAAAAGTTCCTGAAGCTTCCACCGATCTTCATAACATTCTGAAATGGCCATGAAACTGTGCATGCACTATATCCATTCGTCACCAACATCCAAGGAACAAAACCTCCTCAGTTCGCAGCGGCAGAACTGCCTCCCCAACGACGCTCTGATATGCTGTTTCCACCGCTGTAATTCCAGGCCTGCACATGAGACCGACTTGTATGAACAGAGAAAGGCCATTAACGATTTTTTATGATGAACCCATGCAGACATAAGTTACTCCCCTGTGTAACTTGATGTCACCAGTGGCAGCTCATGCTGACACCTGCCGTTTGTTGAGGCCATTCGAGGAGGCACGTTATTTTGTCAGACGCCCAGGACTACGGGATGAATAACGTCATTCCATCTGCTTTTCATGTCCCTGAATCAGATGCTGAAAAAATCTGTCTGGGCAGGGACTGGAGTATGTGGCGACTACATTCTCTGGCCACAGAGACCGGTGGGACTGAAAATGGAGGAGAGATGAGGAGGACATTGGAGCAGAAAGCATTGTTCTGGTGAAATGAAGTGGATTTTCTACCAGGTGACAAGAGAGGAGGAGCAGGAAGCAGCTGGAGGAGGTGGATGTAGATGATAAGACGAGGCAGATGACTTCCCAAGCACCGTGGCAGTAAACAGTGGAAATGGAGGCATGGAGCCCCTCGGAGTCCACTTTGCAGAAGTCCCTCAGCATGCATATTTCCTGGCTAGTGACAGCCGAATAGTCAGCATCCGGCAGAGGGATGACTTCTGGCTCTCCACCCTATATGACCCTCGCTACCGTCCAAAATGGGAGCCTTTCCCACTATGAGAGGGAAGACAAACTCAAATACTATAGGGAAATCCTCCGTAATCAGTTGGCCGCGCCTATTTGCGGCATCGTCCCCTGCCTCTGACATGTCAGACCGGGGGTTCCTCAGCGCTCACGTGACTACTGCCGCGGCTGGCTGGGAAGGTGGGGGAGGTAGGAGCAGTACCAGCGCCATCATCAGTAACCAAAGTCTGGATTCAATAATGAGCAGCTTCCTTCACCCGCCTAGTGAGGAGGGCAGTCACCCAGCAGCAGCAGCAGCAGACATAGGGAGCATTTCCCTGAACCAACAAGGTTGTGGCCTACTTGGGACCATAGCACTCTGCCACCCCATTAGAAGATCCGCTGACTACTGCATCCAAAACTGGATGTGTGGCCGCAACTTGCCGAGTATGCAGTGGAGTAGCTGGTCCTGCCCGGCCAGATATGTGGCATCAGAGCGGTGTTCAGTGCGGCGGGGGCCATCGTTTACCCCAAGGAGAACCCCTTGTCCACGTGAAATGATGAACGACTGGACTTTGTCAAGATGAATTCTCAATTCGTAGGATCGGCCATGATTTCCACGGACACCAATGCCTTAGAGCGTCAGTCCCAGGGTTCAAACTACCTGCCTCAGCCTCTATTCAGATGCCGCCCACCCGCCAGGATTCCACACATCTGCAGTAGTATTCCTCCATCTGCCTACCACCGCTTTACCAGGGACTGTATTGCACCTCACCTCAACACTCTGTTCATAGTGCCACTCTATGTGCTCATGAATGTCTGTCCAAGCTCTCTGTTGCTTGTTTCCCGTGACACAATCCACACTGTGTCATTGTGCCACTCTGCGGCCTGGTCCTGGTTTGCCACCTCCAGAAAGTCATTGTGCCACTCTCTGACCTCATGCTGTTGCTCCTGTCATCACCTCCACTCTCATCAATTGTGCCACTGCCTGACCTCATGCTGCTGCCAGCCCGCCGTACCTCCGCTCCAAGTAATTGTGCGCTCTGTGCCTAATACTGATTTTTTTGTTATTTTTTTTTTTTATATTTTTTTTGGTTTTTTTTGCCACACAGTCAGAATGTCTTGTCCACTCTCTGACCTCAATGCTGCTGCTGTACTCCTGTCCGTGCCCTCCACACCCACAGTGTCATTGTGCAACACTGTCCTAGACCTCATGCTGCTGCCGTGGCTGCTGCGAGCCCTCCACACGGTGGCCTACTCCCTGTTTTTGTAGCCGACCTCCCCAGAATTTGTCATTGTGTCACTGTCTGACCTCAGGCTGCAGAAGAGGCTGCTGCCGCGTGCCCCTCCACACTGTGTCATTGTGCCACTGTCTGACCTTATGCTGCTGCAGTTTCTCCTGCCGTGCCCTACACACTGTGTCATTGTAACACTCTTTGGCCTACTGCTTTTTTGCCAGCTCCAAATTTGTCATATGTGCCCTCGCCTGACCTCCTGCTGCTGCCACCGTGACCTCCACACTGTGTCATTGTGCCACTCTGCGGCCTGTACTGTTTGCCACTTCCAGAAATGTCATAGTGCACTGGCTGACCACATGCTGCTGGTGGCTAGCCGCCGTCACTTCCACACTCTGTCACTAATGTTGCCACCTGAGCTCTCAGTTTGTTTTTTTTCCCAAGCTTTTGCTGCATTACTTTATCAGGCTACGTTCCTGCTTCAGTTTTTTGGTCATATTGCCCCCAATAAGTGCCCAGGCATTTTATAGTGAACGAATTCTAAGAGCGCGGCAGTCCATGTGCGTGTCATACTAAAACACAACATTGTATGAAGACCAAACCAACTCCCTCTGCTTATTAAGCATGGCACAAGCCCCCGGTTTTCTACAGCACCCTGCTGGCTCCTGGGCAGCCTGGAAATAGCTGATTTTATTAACGTGATTCGTGCCGAAGTATTCCGGACCGAAACAAATTTTGTCGGAAAATTCGGCCGAAGAGACCGAACCGAATTTTTGAGAAATTCACCCATCTCTAGCTAGATCCTACAACTAAGTTTACGATCAGAGATTGGAAGATTTAATATAGATAAGGTAGAGAATTTTAAAAGGAGCATCTACGCTGTAAAGTCACAGGAAAGGGGTGGGGGGGTCCCCCGTGGGGCGAAACACAGACGAAGCTCTATAAAGAATACTGGAATAGTTCACCAAGACCTTAGTGGTAAGAGCAATGCACTGCAATAGCTTTATTATTAACAGTTTTTCTATTTGAAATAATTCCTGGATATTGCACCTGAACTTTATAATTAGATACAACATCTTTATTCTAGTAACTGCAGGTACTCTTAGTATGTGCAAAACTCCACTTTTCTTATCAGTATACATTACAGATAGGTGTTCTTTTTCAAATTTTGACCCATTCCAGCTTTTGTAGATAGAGCCACCTTTGCAGTTGAAATTTAGAATCCCAACAATTTTGTAGTCAGCACAGGTTAAAGGTGCCAAAAATACCTTTTAATTATCAGAAATACATATCAGATACTGTTTTTTTCACTTTGTTGCAGTACAGCTTTGTTCATTGAGGCACTTGCCACTTAAATGTGAATACAGCATTTGTAGCACCACAGGTGAATAGAAAAGTGTGCCAAAATAGCCTTTATTTTCCGAATACATTTCAGATACGTGTTATTTTACTTTGCGGCGCAGGCCATCCATTGTTGATGAGAATCTACTTTACAGTTAAATGTGAATACAGCAATATTGGTAGTCACCCCAGGGTGAATTGAAAGGTCCAAAAATACCTTTTATTTCCGAATACATTTCAGATTTACTGTTTATTCACTTTGCGCGGGCCAGCTTTTGTTGATAGATTCTACTTTGTCAGTTAAATGTGAATACAGCAATTTTTGTAGTCACCACAGGTGAATTGAAAGGTTCCAAAAATAACCTTATATTATCCGAATACAATACAGATTTGGTGTTTTTTCACTTGGCGCACTACAACTTTGTTCATTGAGGCACCTTCACTTGAGAAAAATGTGAAACAGCAAAATATTGTGGTCACCACAGGAGAATTGGAAAGTGCGAAAAAAAACCTTTTTTATCCGAATACATTACCGATACGGTTTTTATCATCTTTGACGCACTAAACAGCTTTGTTCATTGAGGCAGCCTTGCACGCTTAAGATGTGAATACAAGCAATTTTGTAGGCACCACAAGCTGAATTGAAAGGTGCAAAAATACCGTTTATATCCGAATACATTTCAGATATCGTTTTTTTCACTTTGGCGCACTACAAGCTTTGTCATTGAGGCACCTAGCACTTAAATGTGAATTACAGCAATTTTGTAAGTCACCTCAGGGTGAATGAACGGGTGCTCAAAAAATACCATTATTATCCTAATACATTCGAGATACGTGTTTTTTCACTTTGGCACAGGCCAGCTTTGTTGATAGATCTACTTTGCATTTAAATGTGAATACAGCAATTTTGGTAGTCACCACAGGTAAATGAAAAGGTGCCAAAAATACCTTTTATTATCCGCATACATTTCAGATACATGAATTTTCACTTTGTCGCACTACACTTTTGTTCAATGAGGTACAAATCTTACACTTAAATGTGAATACAGCAATTTTGTAGTCACAACAGGTGAATGAAAGTTGCCAAAAATACCTATTATTATCCGAATACATTCAGATATGTGTTTTTTTCACTTTGGGCGCACTACAGCTTTGTTCATTGAGGCACCTTGCACTTTAAATGCAATACAGTCAATATTTGTTAGTCACCTCAGTTAACTTGAAAAGGTGCCAAAATACATTTATTATCCGAATACATTTCAGATACAGTTTTTTTTTCCTTTGCCGCAGGCCACTTTTGTGATTAAGATCTGCTATTCAGTTGAATTTGAACTACAGCAATTTTGTAGTCCCACCATAGGTGAATTGATAGTGCCAAAAAAATTACCCTTTTATTATCCGAATACATTAACAGATACCGTTTTATTTTCACTTTGGCGCACTACAAAACCTTTGTTCAATGAGGACCTTGCACTTAAATGAGAATACAGGAATTTTGTAGTCACAAAAGGTGAATTGAAAGTGCCAAAAATACTTTATTATCCCGAATACATTGCAGAACGTTGTTTTTTTTCACTTGGGGGGCGCAGGCCAGCTTGTTTGATGAGATCTACTTTGTAGTAAAAGTGAATACAGCAAATTTGTAGTCACCCACAGGAGAATTTGAAAAAGGTGCCAAAAAAATACCTTTATATTATCCGAATACATTTCAGATACGTTGTTTTTTCACTTTGCGCAGGCCATCTTTGTTGAAAAGATCTACTTTTGGCATTTAAATTTGATACAAAGCAATTTTGTACTCCCCATATGTTAATTGATAGGGTGCCAAAAAATAACCTTTAATTATCCAATACATAAACCGATATGGGGTTTTTTTCACTTTGGCGCACTACAGCTTTGTTCATTGAGGCACCTTGCACTTAAATGTGAATACAGCAATTTTGTAGTCACTACAGGTGAATTGAAAGGTGCCAAAAATACCTTTATTATCCGAATACATTTCAGATACGTTTTTTCTTTCACTTTGGCGCAAGCCAGCTTGTTGATAGAGCTACTTTGCAGTTTAAATGTGAATACAGCAATTTTGTAGTCACCACAGGTGAATTGAAAAGGTGCCAAAAATACCTTTTAATATCCGTTACATTTCAGACAGGTTTTTTTTTTCATTTTGGTCAGTAAAAGCTTTGTTGATAGATCTACTTTGCATTTTAAATTGAATCCAGCAATTTTGTTTTGATTTAAGGGATTTGAGAATGCTGTGATTTGCCGTCTTTTAATAAGAGATTTTCCCAAAACTCTTCCATACCTTCTCAAATTTTTATACTTCTGAACATGGAGCGAAATTCAGGGGGGTAAGCGAGCAAAGAGGGGGGTTAGGACATGGAGGTAGGGGTTTACGAGAAAAGGTGCTCCTTCCAGTGCTGGCGACAAACACGCCTCCCAGCGGATCGTCAGTTGCAGGACCGTCAAGCCTGTCATCGCTGGGTCAGGGCCCTGTGAATCTCAGTAACGAACAGCGTCGCCAAATCTGTCCTTCGTGGTTAATGCAACCTGCAAACCAGCAGTCTTACCTCCTCGTCCTCCCCGTCACGGCCACAAATCTGGGGGGGCATGCAGGTTTGGGGCTCATTTTGTGGCCCAGGACAGGTATAGTCAATGTCCAGTTCAACTAAAATGGTGGTTCAAAGACTCCTTTTCCCGGCACTTTTTAATTTGGGGTCAGACAGGGTTTTTAAAGGTCATACTGCGGTCCAGGACAGGTATAATCAATGTCCAGTTCAACTAAAATGGTGGGTTTAAAGATCCTTTTCCAGCAAATTTTTAATCTGTGGGTTCGACAGGTTTAATGGTCATTTCTGCGGTACAGGACAGATATAGTTAATGTCCAGTTCAACTAAAATGGTGGTTGAAAGACTCCTTTTTCCGGCACTTTTTAATCTGGGGTCATGCAGGTTTGGAGCTCATGCTGTGGCTCAGGACAGGGATAGTCTATGTCCAGTGAAAAATTAAATGGTGGTTGAAAGACTTCTTTTTCCGGCACTTTTTTTAATCTGGGGGTCATGCAGGTTTGGGGCTCATGCTGCCGTTCCCGGACAGGGATAGTCAATGTCCAGTTCAAGTAAAATGATGGTTCAAAAATACTGCTTCTGGGAATTTTTAATTTGTGGGTGAAAGCAGGTTTTTAAAGGGGGCATGCTGTGGTACAAGATGGGATAGTGAATGGTCTGTGATTTTTTTTCTGTGGCTTTTTTAACTAAGTGTGTTTTCCTAAGATGTAGCACGTATTTCCATTTGGACTGTTGTGGATTTTAATTCCAGCTTCTCCAGCCCGTTTGGGTGTAAGAATGAAGGTGTTGTTGCTCTCCCATAGACTTTAATGGTCATCGGCGATCATCTATCATCGACCATCGAATATCTTGTCGATGATGGCGACTATCGACCATCGACCGATGTCGATAGCCAACGTAATCGCTCAACACTACTTGTGACACATTGTGCTTTAAGATAGTAATAAATTTTGGTCAAAAAGTTGTATATTTGTGAAAAATATCAAAGTATCGTGAAAAATTTGAAAAATGTACTAATTTCAAACTTAAAAAATGTCTGCGTGTAAGACAGATATTTATTCCACTCAAAATAGTTTATAACTAATATCTACCATATGTCTACTGTAGGTTGGCATAGTTTCTTTAAAGTCTTTTTTTTTTTTTTTTTTTTACGACATTAGGGGGCTCAGAAATTTTGTAGTAATTTTCAAATTTTCAAGAAAATTCGCAATATGCATTTTTTTTTAGGGACCAGTCCAGTTCTAACGTGACTTTGGTTGGCCTGTATGTTAGATAAAGTACTTCAACTAAGAAACTACACCACTTAAAGTATTAAAAACAGCATTTATGAATCTTATTAACCCATTAGGTGTTTCACAGGAATTAATGCAAAGTAGAGGTGAAATTTCAAAATTTCACAATTTTTGAAGATTTTCAATATTTATCCATTATTCACAAGAACACGGTAGATTTGATCAGTGAAATGAAGCTTAAAATTGATTCCCCATATTCTACTGTGTTCAGAGATATCCCATATGTGGCCCTAGTGCGCTACTTAGCTCAAGCTCAAGCCTTAGAGTAGGAGTAGCACCTCCCGGACTTTGGGGTCTCATTTTCATTACGATTTTATTTAGGCGCCATTCCAGGTTTGCGGACACCCTAAGGTACTAAAACTTAATAAATACCTCTAAAATGACCCCATACTTGAAACTACACCCCTTAATGAATATATCCAGGGGTATGGTGAGTAAATCGACCCCGCAGGTGTTTCACAAATTTCTTTTATCCAACAATCTGCAATTTTAGCTGAAAATGTTTAATTTTTACAAGGAATCCTGGAAAGAAACCACCCAAAATTTTGTCACGCAATTTCTTCCAAGTTCGGCAACACCCTACATGTCGGTGTAAACCGCTGTTTGGGCGGATGACAGGGCGCATTAGGGAAGGAGTGTTATTTGGCTTTTGGAACACAGATTCTGGTGGGGTCATGTCGCATTTGCAAAGCCCCCAAAGTACCAGAACAGATGAAACCTTCCAGATGTCACCCCATTTTGAATACAACACCCCTCAAGGATCTCATCTAGGGGTGTACTGTGCATTTTGGGCGCACAGGTGTTCCATATTTTTTTTTAGCCTTTGTTTTTTGGGCTTCATTTTTACAGTGTTCACCATACGGGATAAATGACAGGATAACTTTACTATGGGGGTCGGTACAATTGCAATGATATAAATTGTATATAGTTTTTTATGTTTTATTACTTTTACACAATAGAAATATGTCTATAAAAAATTGTGTTTCTATGTTGTCCTATTCTGATAACCATAATTTTTTACTTTTCTGTGTACAGAACTCATTATGGGTTTGTTTTTTGCGGGATGTGTAGACGTTTATATTAGTACCACTATGGGGTGCATATGACACTTTGATCACTTTTTATTAAGCTTTTTGTGAGGCATTTTGAACAAAATACAGCATTCCTGGTATTTTTCTTTATTTATTTTTTTTTACAGCGGTCACCGTGTGGTATAAATGACATGCTAGTTTTACTCAGCAGGTCGATACAATTATAGTGATACTATTTTTTTTTTTTTTTTTTTTTTTATGTTTTACTGCTTTTACACAATAAAAAAACACTTTTATTCAAAAAGGAAAACACGTTTTTGAATCGCCATAGTCTGAGAGCCATAACTCTTTTTTTATTTTTCTGTGTACGGAGCTGTGTAGGGATTTGTTTTTTGCGGGATGAGTTGATGTTTTTATTGGTATCATTTTTGGGGGGACAAGACTTTTTGATCACTTTTAAATCCATTTTTTGGAAGTCATGGTGAAGAAAATACTGCAATTCTATAAGTGTTTTTATTTTAATTTTTTAACAGTGCTCACCATGCAGTATCCATGATAAGTTAGCTTTACTCTCTGAGTTGATATGATTATGGCGATAGCCAATTTTTTTAGTTTTTTTTAAATTTTGCAGCACTTAAAAAAATAGTGTATTTTTGTTTAAAACAATATTTATGCATCACTGTCTTCTGAGAGCCATAACTTTTTATTTTTCCGTATACAGAGACGTGTAAGGACTTTTTTTTTTGCGGGATGAACTGACATTTCAAATGGTACAACTTTGGCATTTATATGAGTTTTTGATCAAAATTCTTTTTTTATTTTTTTAACAGCGTTCACCGTTCTAGTTAATTAATGTGACATATTTATAGGACAGGTTGTTACGCACGCGGTGATAGCTAACATGGGTCCTTTATTTACTTTTGATCTTTTTTGGGTTGATTGCCATTTGTAAATGGGAAAAGGGCAGTGTACGTGATTTTATTTTATTTTTTGTGTTTGTGTTTCACGTTTTTCACTTTTTTTTTAACTGGGGATGTGGCATGAGGCCAGCGGTAATTTACCGCTGGTCCCATGTCGAGATCGTGCGGGACTCGCCTGTAAGCCTGCATGATCGCCAGGACGTATGTATACGTCTATTTGCGAGAACGCACTTCCCGCTAGGACGTATGCATACGTCCCATGTCGTGAAGGGGATAGAGGAGTTTTGCCACAAAGTAAAATTGATGGGGGAAGCTTGCAAATTAAATAATAAACTTTTTCACCATTTATTATTATTAAAAATTCTCTACCATATTTGTTTTAGTAACTACCTTAGTGATCCATAGTGTACAGCTTGTCACTAGGTGATACAGCCATTGACGAGATCTTCGCAGTCATGCTCAGACATCACCTCTTCTCCCAGGCAGTTAATGTTAGTCTATTTTCTGCCTAGTAATAACAGACACTCACTCACTGCTGAACAGGTGTTCAATCCCAGGTGCTGTTAATCTATTCCTGTCTTCTGTATTCTTTAGTAATTAGTAAAACAGTGCAAAGAAAAGAAAAATGAACACCTCAATCAGGTATGTGCATTGAGAAAAAAAAACAGCACATGTTTGGTTCCTGCAAGGATTTGAGCCCCTATGTTAGAAGGCAGAAGTGCTAACCATTTGGCTACATTGTAGCTACTTACAGCTCTCTACATAAACAGACTTTTGTTTGACTGGAGTGAGCACACTTTGGGGAAAGGCATGTCATGTCAAGCCTGCTGGGTCACGTGATATGTAGTTCAAACAAATCAAACACACCCTCTTTTGAGCACACTGTAAGCTGAAGCTGGATAAAACGGGCATGAAATACCTTTGTCACAAAACCCCTTTAAGCTCCTTGCTAGAGATCAGCAAACTGTATAAAAGTACTGAAACATTGTTCAGTTGGACATGTGCATTCTAAAGTTAAGAAATGGTCTCATTTAGTTCATTTTAAAACATTTTCAAGAAATGTTATGTTCATCCTGTAATTTCAGCCAAAAAACAATTTTTTGTGAATAGTGTACAGTTGAAACCAGAAGTTTACATATACTATATAAAAAGACACATATGCATGTTTTTTTCACTATCTGACATGAAATCAGAAAAAAATCAAACAACACTATACCAATATAATAAATGTATTATGGATCATAGAAGATACAGACATAGAACACAATAGGAGTTAACACAAATCTCAAAGAAATCACAACAATAATAATGAATCCCACCAAAAAATTTTACTTTCAGCAATATTATTAAAATCGACTGGAGAAAAAAAAGTGGAGTTTTTCTTGAAGGAGTACTGTTATAGTACTGGTGTATAAGTATTGTTCTCTGTTACTGTGTTTGCATATATAGCTGTATTTATAGCTTTTTTTCTGGCAGTACTTCTAACCTTTAGGGTTAGTTGTTATTTGTAACAGCGGTAGTAGTGGACAACCGCAAGTGGTGGTAACAGCCAAGCCAGGAAGCGGAGTCTAGGTAGTTCCCGGTATTCACCAGAGCCCGCCGCAAGGCAGGATGGACTTGCTGCGGTGGGAGTCCTAACAGGTTTCTACCTCTGACACGACTAGCTTGCAGAGGCAGCCGAGGTGCAGCGAGGTACCAAATCGTAAGACAAAACTTGTAGTCAAGGTCAGGGGAACAGGTCAGGGCAGGCGGCGAAGGTTCGTGGTTGAGAAACGTGGCAAGGGTCAGTAAAATGGACAAGACGTAAACGCACGAGGAACGGCTTTTTTTCAAGGCACGTGGCACTAAAGATCTGGCGGGGACATGCAGGAGGTAATATATATATATAGGGTAAGCGGCCGACAATCAGCCAGTTACCGGCACACTGGCCATGTATATTTGAGAGAGCCGGCACGTGCATGCCCTAAGGAGCGCAGACACAAGCACCGGACATCAGAGGACCACAGGAAAGCAGGAGCGCAGCTGGGTAAGCAAGTACCTACAGGAGAGCGAGTGCGCCCGCGGCCCGACACGTGGACCTCCGCACCACTCATCCCCGAAGCTGAGGGGACAGCAGGGACACGAGTGCACCTGCAGCCTGACCTGTGGACTTCGGGGCCACTCTGAACCATACCCCCCTAGGCCTCCCCCTCCTCCTGTATCGGAGAAACCTCAGCACCAGGTCACAGGCCAAAATGTTCTCCTCTGGCTCCCAAGATCTCTCCTCCAGCCCGAATCCTTCCCATCAATGAGAAAATGTCATCATCTCCCTCTGATCGTCTTCATGGCCAGGATCTCCTTCACCGCGAATACATTGGAGGCTTCAGCTTCAGGAGAAGTGGAGGCGACTTTTCGAGAGACGCGGTTCAACACGAAGGGCTTCAACAGGGAGACATGGAAAGAATTTGGGATTTTCATGGTAGATGGAAGCTGGAGCTTATAGTCCACTGGATTGATACGCTTCAACACTTCCAATGGCCCAAGGAAAGATGGACCTACTTTGTAGCTGGGTATCTTAAGCCGGATGTATTTGGCAGACAGCCACACCTTGTCTCATTGAGTAAAAGTTGGAGTGGGTCTCCTCTTCTTGTCCACCTGGGCCTTCATGTGGACTTCTGCTCGCTGTATGGACTGACGAGTCTGCTCCCAAATGGTTGTCATATCCCAGACCAGGGCATCCACCGCAGGAACCTCAGAGGATGAGGACAAAGGGAGTGATGGGCAAGGATGCTGTCCATAGACCTCATAGAAGGGAGAAGGGCCAGAAGACTCCGAGTCCAAGGAGTTGTACGAGAACTCCGCCCAAGGCAGAAAACTGGATCAATCATCCTGAGGGGCCGAGACAAAATGGTGCAAATAACAGTCTAGGACCTGGTTGACTTGACTTGACCATTAGACTGTGGGTGGTATGCCGAGGAGAAGTCCAACTTCACCTGGAACCAGGAGTAGAGTGCTCCCTAAAACCTTGAAACGAACTGGACCTCTGGTCCGAGACGATGTGCCGTGGCAGACCGTACAAATGGAAAATGTGCTCGAAGAAGAGAGTGGCGAGACGAGGAGCACATGGTAAACTGGGCAACGGAACAAAATGTGACATCTTAGATCCATTACTACCCAAATTGCGGTATTGCCAGAGGAGGGAGGAAGGTCGGTGATGAAGTTCATCGCCACAATAGACCACGGTGAACTGGGAGTTGGCAAGGGTTGCAGTAAACCAGATGGACTGTGGCGTCTTATCACGGGCACAAGTGGTACATGCTGCCACAAACTCTCTCGTATCCTTGGCAAGGTCTAGCCACCAGGAGAAATGCGAGATCAACTGATAAGACTTCCGGGCACCAGGATGCCCAGCCACCAGAGAGCAAAGTCCCCATCTCAGAACTCTCTTCCGAAGAGCCGGGTGAACATACATCTTGCTTGGGGGAACCCGTTGGAGGTGAACTAGAGCTGTGTGGACCAAACGTTCTGGAGGTATGATGTGCTGAGGAACAGGTTCCTCTCCAATGACATCAGAAGCATGGGAGAGAGCATCGGCCTTAACGTTTCTTTCCGCCAGCTGGAAGTGAATTCGGGAGTCAAACTGAGAGAAGAAGAGGGACCATCAAGCTTGACGAGGAATAAGGGGTTAAGCCGACTGTAGGTAATGGAGGTTCTTGTGGTCCGTGTACACATCAAATGGATGACGAGCTCCCTCCAGTACATGGCACCATTCCTCCAAGGCCATTTTGATGGCAAGCAACTCCTGAACCACGATGGCATAGTTCTTCTCGGCCGGCGAAAATGTCTTGGAGAAGAACCCACAAGTGAGGGTCCTCCCATTGGGCCCTTTGTATGTAAGGACTTCCGCTGCACCCACGGAGGAAGCATCCACCTCCAACGAAAAAGGCTTCTCAAGGTAAGGGTACGACAAAATGGGTGCAGAGGTGAAGGCCGCCTTTAACTCAGAGAATGCCCTTTCAGCCGCTGGTGGTCAAAATCTCGGATTAGCCTTTTTCCTGGTCAGGGCCACTATTGGAGCCACCAGAGTAGAAAAGTGGGGAATGAACTGCCGATAGTAGTTGGCAAATCCCAGGAAACGTTGTATGGCCCGAAGGCCAACTGGTCGCAGCTAGTGTTGAGCGATGACGTTGGCTATCGCCATCGGTCGATGGTCGATAGTCGGCCATCATCGACAAGATATTCGATGGTCGATGATAGATGATCGCCGATGACCATTAAAGTTTATGGGAGAGCAACAACACCTTCATTCTTACACCCAAACAGGAGAAGCTGGAATTAAAATCACACAGTCAAATGGATACGTGCTACATCTTAGGCAACACACTTAAGTTATAAAAGCCACAGAAAAAAAATCACAGACCATTCACTATCCCTATCTTGTACCACAGCATGACCCTTAAACCTGCATCACCCACAAATGAAAAAGTGCCAGAAGGCAGTATTATTTGAACCATCATTTACTTGAACTGGAACATTGACTATCCCTGTCCTGGAACGCAGCATGACCCCAAACCTGCATTACCCCCAGATTAAAAAGTGCCGGGAAAAGAAGTCTTTCAACCACCATTTAAGTTTCACTGGACATAGACTATCCCTGTCCTGAGCCACAGCATGAGCTCCAAACCTGCATGACCCCAGTTTAAAAAGTGCCGGAAAAAGGAGTCTTTAAAACATTATTTTAATTTCACTGGACATTGACTATACCTGTCCTGGGCCACAGCATGAGCCCCAAACCTGCATGACCCCCAGATTAAAAAGTGCCGGAAAAAGAAGTCTTTCAACCACCATTTAAGTTTCCACTGGACATAGACTATCCCTGTCCTGAGCCACCAGCATGAGCCCCAAACCTGCATGACCCCAGATTAAAAAGTGCCGGAAAAAGGAGTTTTTCAACCACCATTTTAGTTTCACTGGACATTGATTATACCTGTCCTGGGCCACAGCATGAGCCCCAAACCTGCATGATCCCCAGATCAACAAGTGCCTGAAAAAGTATTCTTTCTATAACCTTTTTAGTTTCAGTGGACTTTGACTATACCTGTCCTGGACCACAGCATGAGCCCCAAACTTGCATGACCCACAGATTAAAAAGTGCCAGAAAAAGGAGTCTGGACTGGGAGGACGAGGAGGTAAGACTGCTGGATGCAGGTTGCATTAACCACTGAAGAACAGATTGGCGACGCTGTTCGTTACTGAGATTCACAGGGCACTGACCCAGCGATGACAGGCCTGACGGTCCTGCAACTGACGATCCGCTGGCATGCGTGTTGTCGCCAGCACTGGAAGGAGCACCTTCTCTCGTACCTCTACCTCCATGTCCTACCCTCCTCTTTGCTCGCTTACCACCTGAATATCGCTCCATGTTCAGAAATATAAAAATTTGAGAAGGTATGGAAGAGTTTTGGAAAGTCTCTTATTACAAGACGGCAAATCACAGCTATTCTCAAATCCCTCAAATCAAAACAAAAATTGCTGGATTCAAATTTAACTGCAAAGTAGATCTATCAACAAAGCTGGCCTGTGCCAAAGTGAAAAAACACATATCTGAAATGTATTCGGGTAATTAAGGTATTTTTGGCACCTGTCAATTCACCTGTGGTGACTACAAAATTGCTGTATTCACATTTAAGTGCAAGGTGCCTCAATGAACAAAGCTGTAGTGCGCCAAAGTGAAAAAACACGTATCTGAAATGTATTCGGATAATAAAGGCATTTTTGGCACCCTTCAATTCAACTGTGGTGACTACAAAATTGCTGTATTCACATTTAAGTGCAAGGTGCCTCAATGAACAAAGCTTTAGTGCGCGAAAGTGAAAAAACATGTATCTGAAATGTATTCGGATAATAAAGGAAATTTTGGCACCTTTCAATTCACCTGTGGTGACTACAAAATTGCTGTATTCACATTTAAGTGCAAGGTGCCTCAATGAACAAAGCTGTAGTGCGCCAAAGGGAAAAAACACGTATCTGTAATGTATTCGGATAATAAAAGGTATTTTTTGGCACCTATCAATTCACCTGTGGTGACTACAAAATTGCTGTATTCAAATTTAACTGCAAAGTAGATCTATCAACAAAGCTGGCCTGCGCCAAAGTGAAAAAAACACGTATCTGAAATGTATTCGGATAATAAAGGTATTTTTGGCACCTTTCAATTCACCTGTGGTGACTACAAAATTGCTGTATTCACATTTAAGTGCAAGGTGCCTCAATGAACAAAGCTGTAGTGCGCCAAAGTGAAAATACACGTATCTGAAATGTATTCGGATAATAAAAGGTATTTTTGGCACCTATCAACCTGTGCTGACTACAAAATTGCTGGATTCTAATTTAACTGCAAGGTGGCTATAGCAACAAAGCTGGAATGGGCAAAATTGAAAAGGAACACCTATCTGAAATGTATACTGATAATAAAAGTGGAGTTTTGCACCTAACAAAGAGACCTGCAGTTACTAGAAAAGATGTGTATCCTAATATAAGTTCAGGCTGCCCAATATCCAGGAAATATTTCAATAGAAAACTGTTACTAATAAAGCTATTGCAGTGCAATGTCAACACTAAGTCTTGGTGAACTATATCCAGTATTCTTTATAGAGCTTGTCTGTGTGCGCCCGCGCCCCCCCCCCCACCCACTCCCCCCCGTGACTTTACAACGGTAGATGCTCCTTTAAAATTCTCTACCTAACTACATAAAATCTTCCAATCTCTGATCTAAGTTGTAAGGATCACAGCTAACAATAGAGCTTTCTCTGTGAAGAAATAGAATAATTTCGCTGAGCTGTTTGGACACAGGCAGAGCGCACGTCCTACTGCTATGAGACGCTGAGAGACACTGATCATGAACAGGAAGGGCTGTTCTATGTAAAACGAGGTCATCTGATTTTTCCAACCAATCGCAACCATACAAATCCCAGTCATGACGTCGCACACACATCTCACCCTGCTCTATTCTGTAAGCTGATTTGCTGGCCGCCAAAATGACAGGAAGCGCCGAAAATGGCGCGATATTTATAGATGATGCACAGATTTTAACCTAAATTATCACATGATCTAAAAATTTCGATCAACATAAAAACTGTGCCGATTTCAACTTTGTCGATAATAATCGCTCAACACTAGTAGCGGCCACTGCAGGACAGCCAACAATGTAGTAGGGTCCATTTGCAGACCCCTTTCAGAGACAATATACCAGAGGAAGGTCAGACTGGTGTGGTAGCAAAAGCATTTCTCCAATTTGGCATACAGGCAGTTACTGCCCATGCAATACAGAACCTTGCGCACCTGAATCCAGTGGGTCTGTAGATCAGGAGAAAAGATCAGGATATAGTCCAGGTACACGATGACACAGGTGTAAAGAAGATCCCTAAAGATATAATTGACAAACTCCTGAAAGACCGCTAGAGCGTTACACAGATCAAAGGGCATCACCAGGTATTCAAAGTGCCCATCTCGGGTGTTGAAAGCCGTTTTCCACTCATCCCCTATCGAATCTTGATGAGGATGTAAGCCCCCCGCAAGTTCAGCTTGGAAAACACCTTGGCTCCCTGGAGTCGGTCAAAAAGTTCCGAGATCAACAGTAGTGGATAACGGTTCTTCATGGTAATCTTATTAAGACCCCGGTAGTCGATGCGTGGGCGGAGAGAACCGTCCTTCTTCTGCACGAAGAAAAATCCGACTCTGGCAGGCGAGGAGGACTTACGCATAAAGCCCTTCTGTAAATTTTCTTGGATGTAGGCCAACATGGCCTGGGTCTCGGGCATGGACAGAGGGTAGACCCTGCCCTGGGAGGGTTAGTACTGGCTGGAGATCATTAGGGCAGTTGTAGGGACGACGAGGCGGAAGAGACTCGGCCTGCTTCTCAGAGAACACATCCGCAAAGTCCTGATATTTCGCAGGCAGATCAGGCAGAGGCTTGGGGGGTGACTGCGGAGAAGTGGGACGCACCAGGTGAGGTGCTACCAGGCAGAGATTCTGGCAGTCTGGTCACAAACGTGTGACTTCACCCATCTTCCAGTCGAGCGTAGGAGCATGACATTGCAGCCACGTAAGCCCCAACAGAATCGGCAAGGAAGACCGAGGCAGTACGTAGAACGTGAACTTATCCTTGTGCAGGGCCCCCACATGAAGGGACACAGGCTTGATAATGTACTGAATGGGGTCACTAAGAAGCTTCCCACTGACCGAAGATATCACCAGAGGCTTCTCCAGGCGAACCACCGCAAAGCGATACTGGGATACCAGGGAACCATGGATATAATACCCGGCACAACCGGAGTCCAGGAAAGCAGGAACCCGAAACGAGAGTCCAGATTTAGCCGTGACCTCAACCGGCATCGTCAGTCATGGAGAGGGTGAATTCGTACCTAAGGACGCCTCTCCCACGAAACCTAGGTGCGGGCGTTTCCCAGACACTGGGGACATTGTGGACAGACTCTACGGAAATGGTCCAGACTAGCACAGTAGAGGCACAAGTTCTCTGCTCGTTGATGGAACAGTTTTTACTCCGACAAGTGGGCTCGGTTCACCTGCATGGGTTCCTCACCGGAAAGCTATGGAAGTGGCAATGGTTGCCTCTGGAACACAGGAGCCAGACGAGGCAATCGGCGGGGCCGAACTAAGTCACGCTCTTGATGGAGCTCCTGCTGTCTCTCAGCGAAGTGCACGTCAATACGGGTTGCCAGGTGGATGAATTCACGTAAGGAAGACAGAAGGTCTCTAGCTGCTGGTGCATCCTTTACCCTACTGGAAAGGCCCTTTTAAATAGAGTGGAGTCATTCCAGGATAGTTCCAAGGCCAGCGTACTGAACTGGACTGCATAGTCTCCAACTTAAGAATCGCCCTGGCGAAGGTTCTGAAGATGACGCACGTGCCAGTTCCTCAAAGACCCTGCGGAACTGTTTGAGGAAAGCCTGCAAGTCAGCCGTCACAGGGTCACTCCTATCCCAGAGAGGTGTAGCCCAAGCCAGGGCCTTTCAGGACAGCAGACTAACTATGAACGCCACCTTCGATCAATCAGTAGGGAATTTCTTGGCCATCAGCTCCATGCACATGGAGCAATGGGTAATGAATCCCGTGAAGAGCTTCGGACCCCCTGTCAAACTTTGATGGTAATGACAGCCGGAGCTTGAGACCCACAGCTGCCGATGGAACAGCAAGTGTAGACATAACCACTCCGACTGCTGTTGGATGGCAAGGAGCTGCTGCATCATGGTGGTCAGCTGGTTCAATTGCTTTGCCTGTTGCGCAACTGCTGGGCAACAATGGTTGTGAGAGCCGCAGCACTGGGCAGAGGCACCTTGGTGGGATCCACGGCCGGATCTTACTGTAACGGCGGTAGTAGTGGATCCTAAGTAGGTCCCGGTATTCACCAGAGCCAGCCGCAAGGCAGGATGGACTTGCTACGGCGGGAGTCCTACAAGGTCGCTACCCCTGACACGACTAGCTTTCAGAGGCAGCCGAGGTGCAGCAAGGTACCAAATCATAAAACAAAACTCGTAGTCAAGATCAAGCGAACAGGTTAGGGCAAGCGGTGAAGATTCGTGGTCGAGATACGTGGCAAGGGTCGATAACATGGACGAGACGTAAACACACTAGGAATGGCTTGTTCTCAAGGCGCATGGCACTAAAGATCCAGCGAGGACACGTAGGAGGTGTTAACCTTATATGGGGTCAGTGGCCGGCAATCAGCCAATACCGGCACGCTGGCCCTTTAAATTTGAGAAGAGCGGGGATGCGTGCTCCGGCCGGCAGAGGACCGCTGGGAGGATGGAGCGTGGCCGGGTAAGTAAGTACCTAAAGGGGAGCGAGTACGCCCGCGGCCTGACATATGGACCACGGCGCCACTCATTCCTGAAGCTGAGGGGACAGCAGGGACACGAGTGCGCCCGTAGCCCAACCTTCGGGCTGCGGGGACACTCGTAACATTATTTTTTGTGGATTTTATCCTTTTTCTTTTTCCTAGGGATTTCAAGGGTTGGATAGAAGGTTTGTGCGTGGGACTACCATTTTCGGGGCAATTGCCTACTTTAGATAGAGGCAGAATACTCAGGGTTTGCTAAGGGGAGTGTGTTTTCTCCATTTGATTTTAATAATATTAATAAAAGTGACATTTTATGAAATCAGAATAAACATTACCCGTTTTGCCCATAAATTTTCAATAGGATTGAGATCAGGGCTTTGTGATGACCACTCCAAAGCATTGACTTGGTTATCCTTAATCTACTTTGTAACCAGTTTGGCAGTATGCTTCGGGTCATTGTCCAATTGAAATACCTATTTCTGCCCAATCTTATTTCCTCATGATGCCATCTATTTTATGAAGTGTATCAGTCCCTCCTACAGCAAAACAACCCCACAACATGATGCTGCCACTACCGTGTTTTGCAGTTGAGATGGTGATCTTAGGCTTCCAAGCTTCATCCTTTATCCTCCAAGTGTAAAAATGGTTATTATGGTCTAACAGTTCAATTTTAGTTTCGTCAGACCACAGGACATGTCTCCAGAAATGTAGATCTTTGTTCCTGTTTGCATTAATTTGGCTTTTCCATATTTCTTTTGGAGTAATGGCTCCTTCCTTTCAGAGTGGCCTTTCAGCCCACGTTGATACAGTACTCATTTAACTCTTAATAATGATACAATCTCACACCCTCGGCTATTCTCGGAACTCCCATAGAAGTGAATGAGGAGGATGTTGCTAGCACCGCCCTCCTCATTCACAGGCAGAGCCGCATCACAGCTAGCAATGAGCGGCTGCCGAAAAGAATTTCCCAAAACGGGACTACCCCTTTAACTTCCACCAGAAACATAATAAGAATACAGTCCGTGGAAATAGGATAATTCACAGTCCTTCTGGGTTAGTCGACCTGCTACCATGTGGAAAACATAATATTCCACAGCAGGGGCATGGAGTGGTCTCATTCCTTCCCAGGCCAGTAACCACACCACAACTCTATTCACCTTCTAACATCCTTGTCTTCACAACAGAGGCTCTTAGGGAGTACTTTCTCAAGTCACCCTTTTTCAGCCCTGTTTGACCAGTACACTATTGATAATAAGCTGCTTGCTTTTTATTATTTTTACTGCCATATAGAACTGTTCTATCAGAAGAGAATGGGGTGAGAATTGGCTTTTCACCTTTTTTCCTTTAAAGCAACTGCAGATGACATGATTATAAGTCATGATGGAACCTGTATTTCTACAATCTCAATAGTAAACCACAATTCAGACTTACTACTATCTGTGTGAGCAGTCTGTATTTTTAGAACACAAAGAGAAAGAAGGACAATAGGACTTAAATGGGTATATTCTCTAACAGAGCTCTATTCAGCCATTTCTCTTTGAAGTCTCTTAAAAAACCATTAACAGTACAACCTTGATCTGGTACCTTGTTATAGAAAAAATCTTTATATGAAGATGATTACATGAGTGTTGGCTTGAGTAATAGTATGTTATAGAAAACAGTTATAGAACTTGGTAATATAGAACTTGACTTTAGCTAACACAGGAAAGAATACTAAGGCTATATCTACACAGCACAGGAATACCGTCGGATTTTTGGCAGATTCAGTATTTTGAATCCGCTGAAAATCTGATAGTACCCTGTGCTGCATTGACAGCAATGGAAAATCCGTGTTGTTGTTTATACAGCACAGATATTTTACTGTCGGGCTTAAAATCTATGTATGTATATTCTACTGGATTCCGCTCTAATTTTGCAAATCCAAAAACTGACCGCGGCCCTTGCACAAATCTGCGCCAAAAAACACGGTCTGACAAAGTCTAAATGCCTTCAAATTTTGTACGGCATTTTGACATATGCTCTGTGGACTTAGCCTAAAGTTTGCGTTTGAGATACTGTACATGTGAAGGAGTATGTTATGTCTTTTTTAGCCTCAAGAGTCAACTGATGTAGCAAAGCCAACTAAAGAGTTTTTACTCTGAACCCTTGGCCTTTTTCCAATCATGATTTCCCTCTCTCTGCCTCTATGGAAAAAACTAATGTTTTACAAAAGAGACAATGACAAACAGAGTGGATATGGCACACATGCAACGTGTATATTTCCACAGGGGTTCAGAGGATAAAAGGGCCCATTACAACCTTAAAAACAGACTCCTACTGTCTACTAGATTGTATGGAATGAACTAAGATAATGAATTAAATGAATCATAATTACTGGTAGATTATTAGAGAAAAACAAGATAGGAGAACTATGATAAGCTAAGGTGAAATAAAAGTACATAAATATGTACAGTGATTCAGTGTTTCATTCCTTTTATTTTAGAAATAAAACAACCAAGTATAATTTGCAATTTAGGTTACAGTCAGCCTGCATGCATGTTGTCAATGTTATAACATATGAACGTATGCCAAACATGCACTGTTTTGAGCAGATGTTTGACATTCTTTTTTATTATTATTATTATTATTATTATTATTATTATTATTATTATTATTATTAAACCAGCTTTTCTATTGGCTTGATTGTATAGATTTGTTTATATTTTATGATAGATACAACTGTATTCATTTACAAACATAGACATATACACTAGAATATGTTTTCCATTGACATAAACTTTAAAAAAAACACATTTTTGTTCAGTTTCAAAAAGTGCAGCACCGTCTTCCATCTGTCAAAAAAAGAAAAGATTACATGACGTAAGGACATGAAACGGATTCTAAAGACATACGCTGTGTCAATACATTCAGCAATGGAAGTCAATGTATATAATACAACACACGTTTGAGTACAAGTTTTTATTTAAAAAGTTGTGTACATCAGCCTAGTGAATTGGTGTGATGTGAACCTAGACTTAGCATGGCTATAGAATATAGGTTGCTCCAATGATCTTGAGCACATCCTTTTTCCCCCTTACCTAACTTATTTACCTCAGAATCTCTGATTAAGGGGTGGAGTTGGAGTATATTTAATTAAAATTACTGAAGACAAAACAGTCATCAGCTCTCCTTAAAAGATGTCAATCAATAGCGTGTAGAGGTGCATGGACAAAAGCTTGAACAGCTGGAGACGAGCAAAAAAGAGTAGTGGCATAAAAACACAATCCAATATCAGCAGCACTCTACTAGCGCTAAAAAACTATCAAAAAGAACATAGGAATGTTTGGAAAAGCATTTCTGCTACTTAGAATACATGAACATTTTGAGGTTCATAGTTCACATTTATGATCAAAACTGTTTAAGCCCACCTGCTAATCAGCAAGGTGACCTCAATACAGGTGATACCCTACTCTATTGCTACATCTCTTGGTGCCTGTCCAGACCTCCAAATTTCAGGGAGAGAAGATTCCAGCTACAAGCTACTCTGCATTGATTTAAAATCCTGTGCAGGTGGATGCAGTGCAAAAAAGCCAAATAGGGGACAGCCACTTCCCCATACAAGCTGTCTAGAAATCAATATTTGTTCTGCATATCCCCCCCCCCAAAAAAAAAAAATGAGCATAGGTGCACACTGGTGTGGCAATAACACAAGCACAATCCAATATCAAAAAGAACATAAGAATTTTGGGAAAAGCATTTCTGCTACTTAGAATACATGAAAAATATTTAGGTTCTTAGTTCACATTTTTTGATCAAAACTGTTTAAGTCCAAACACTTGGAGAACTTGCCAATGGAGTACTGTATAACTAATCAGATCTTGATTAGGGATGAGCGATATTATTGACAAAAGTTGAACTCGGCACGGTTTTTAGGCTTTTTGGAATTTTTCGATCACGCGATAGTTTGTTCACACGACATTTTCAGATCAGAATCAGCGTTGTATCTTCTTCAGAAATACTGTTCTTATTTGTGTGGAATTTTAATGAAGAAACTACACTGACAGTCCTAGGCACGTTAATAATTTGTAGGCACTTACAGTACATGTCAGAAATCCTCAAGTAAAATCAGTGTCGTCTGAACAATGACGCTGATTTTACTTTCAATGGGAGGAATTCTATGCATTTGTTTTATGTTTTTGATGCTTTTTTTGGGGAAGAGATACACATCAAAGTCAGCTCTGTAAGCAAACCCTTAGGGCTTTATGAATGTAAAGAGACACTAATTAAGGGGACATGTATTAAAACTGTCTAGGTCTAGGACTTTCCTTGTTGCCCACAGCAACCAATCAGAGCTCCCCTTTCATTTCAGATAGTGCTCTGAAAAAATTAAAGAGAAGCTCTGATTGGTTGCTATGGGTGACAAGGAAAGTCTTAGACCTAGACATTTTTCATACATGTCCCTCGAATTAGTGTCTTTTTATTTCTGGCCCAGCTTATTTGTGACTTTCCTTCTTGCCTGCTATCTGTCTTGGACTTCTTACAACGACCCAAATATTTTTCACACCCACATAATCAGTAGATTTGAATCTGAAAGTTTAATATATTGCAAATGTTATAAAGAATAATAGTAGGAACAATTGCATTGGTTGTTTGCCACACATGAGTTTTCTGCTACAGAAAATGCTTTTCATCTTCAACCTATTTTTTCAACCAAGGTAACAGATTCTGGGATCAAGGGACCAATGTGAGGCAGATAATTAATTTCAACAAATACAACTACCACGGATATCAAGACTTCTTATCTTTCACATTGGCTCTATTTCTATGTAAGTGAATGAATCAATATATTAGTAATGCTGCCAGAGTTAGACTGCCCCACCAGAGTACTGAAATTCCTCAAGTGGACTCAGCTTTGAAAGTAAATATTGACTTTACAGATCCAGCAGAAAAAATACTACATTTGTTGACTTTGATCCTAAAGTTTGGTTTGAAAAAATGTAAAGTTCATTTGACAGGCAATGTTTTGTTTTTTTTAATTAGAAATAGAGTATATACCTACAAAAACACTTGCACAGTGTAAAAGCAAAATATATAATTTGTATTGAATCACAATAAAATGCAAATAAAGCACAAATGATAAAACACATATTGCACATAGCAGCCCCCATCTAGAAAGTATGTTTATGGAAATATCACAGTACATTAGATGGAGCATTTAGGCATAACATAAAACTGCATAAGGTGCTCAAAACTGCCTACATTAACAAAAATTATATGTTTCCATATACATAGGACATTTAAAGGTAACAAGAGATACAGATTATCCAACATACAGCCCAATGCACATTTTAGCCAGTGCTTTGTCTGGGGAAATGATGACTTTGCACCCACAAGTCCATTTGAAGAAATTGAGAGTTTGACAGGCAAATGATTTTCTATTAAAAATACAGAATGCATGATCAGGAACTTTCATGTTTTGTTAGGGTGGAGCCTAAAATGTTTGTGCGGATCAGAACACTTCATATAAAATTGTTTGGACACTTAAGTTTAGAAGTGTAATTAGTTAGGACATGTTATACATATGTAAATTATAGAGCCGGAGAGAAAAAAAGAAAAAGGTTTTAGTGTATCCTAGAAATACAATTTAAATGCAAATTCATTTTACATTATTTCTTTGTGTTTAATGAGATTTTGGCGAGAGAAATGATAATTACAGTGTAAAGTTATTTATTGCTTTTCAGCTCTACTGAGGCTTTGTATTATTCAAACTTACAATATGTATTACATTTGATTGTCAAAACAAAAGAAAGCAGAAATGGACAATTACAGATAAAACAGAAAACTAAACTATTTTAATCCATACATTTATCATTTTACAACCCTTCATAATTTATGGCAGCAGCCCCATCTCTTATGCATGTGCACCCGGACATTTTTATTAAAGTTGTGTACTATTTTCAGAGTTATGAATAATGTTAAAAAGTCAATTGTCCTATATTTTAAATGGTTTCCCTATTGTGTATTATACTGAGTCATGAAATATATTTGACTTTCACTTCTTAAAATGGCACTAGTGGCTACCAGTCAGAGTTCAAATTGAAATTTGTAGATGCCTCTGCATGGTGCTGCATTGTCCCACAGAAAAGGAGCAACACACGTAAGGCATAATAGTCATTTTGACACTGGATATAATGGTGTGGTGATACGGTTTTAACATGTGAGCCACTGATTAAGGCAGATGAAAACGGCAAAAGCTCGTCTTAGTGAAAAATTTGGGGTTTCTTGAAATTCCTGTCAAGCAAAGCAGAATGTTGGTTGCTGGCAGAGGTGGCAGGCAGGGCTCATGATGCCATTTATAAAAAAAAAAAAATTAAATACTACCTGTGATTCTGATTTATGAATGTGCAGTTTAAAGGGAACTAAAAATATCATGGATCAACCACCCGTTCTGACAAAATCAAGACTGACAAAAGCCATCTTGGTGTCCCGTATTGACTTTAAGTTTGTACAATGCAACCACCAAGACTTTCTATCTCATAGAGGTGAAACCACTGAGCATGTATATTAATTGTAATGTGCTCCAAGAACCATGCCTTTTATTGAAAAGTTTCTATTAGCCTGTATGTCTGAGACTGAGCTGTTGCTGGGCAATTCTTAAGTGGGAGATAAAATTCTAATATAATGCATGAAAAAATTCAAACCAAAACACTTAAGGGGCTTTTTAATGCACCACAATCCTAAATATAAACTGTTTACACAAAAATTAATACAAGATGGCAAGTAGAAGTTTCACGTTCCCATCATTTAATTGAAAAAAAAAAAATTATACTACCTGTATGCACTTCTTTTTGCTGCATTGAACAAAAAATGTGAAAGCTTTCTGAGAGCTTTAACACAACGGAAAATACAGGCCTTGGCAAACCGTTAATGAGTAGGGAATAGTAAAAAATAAAGCATTTTAGTGATGTAAAAAAAACTTAAAAAATTATAATAAATTTGGCACAATTAGGACAGATTTTTCCAAAAATAAATAGTTCAAGTTATTCAGCTTTAAAAATATACTAAAAACAAAAAATAATATGCAACGAGGGGAGCTTCTCAGGCAAAACATGTCCCCCCCAGCAATCAGGGGGCATACAAATATAACACATGAGTATCGGGAGCCTCTGTTTCAAAACAGGGCTTGGCCCTTTGTAATATCATAGATAAGCAACAATTAACATGAAACCACGGGAAAAAAGCATGTTGTTTTTTGCTGCTTAAAGATGGGTTTTCATAAATTTTTTAAAACTGAAAAGGAAATTTTTTAATATTTGTTTGTTGCTAGACTCTACTAGACCATCTAAACCTATGGGTATGTTGTGGTAGGCTTTGATGCTTTTTTCTCTATATTCAAAAAACGGCGCTATGCACTAACACCAGCATAAAAAAAATTAAACAAATTTCATTCTTAATCCAAAATTAAAAACATAATGAATAGAGATGGGTGAATTTCTCAAAAATTCGATTCGCCGAGTTCGCCGTATTATCCGACAAAAATAGTTTCGACCCGTATTTATTTGCGGCAAATTGTGTTAAAAAACAGTTATTTCCTGGTTGCAGAGAGCCTGTAGAGTGTTGTTGAATGTTCTGCCATGCTCAAACATGCATAGGGAGTGTGGTTTGGTCTTCATACAATGCTCTGTTTTAGTATGACACGCACATGACAGCCGCCGCTCTTAGAATCGCTTCACTCTTCACTTCTCTGGCCACTTACGGGGGCAAAACTGACCAAATAACTGAAGCGGGAACGCAGACTGACAAAGTCATGTCAGCGTCAGCTGGAAAGAACCAAGCTGAGGGCTAAGATACTACAATAGCGTCAAAGAACACAATAGTAGGTTCCTGGAACCAGCACAGGTCGCAGCACAGTAAGGGGACGTCGCAGCAGTAGTGAACCCGCAAGGCCACGGCTTTCGGTGTCATCTAGCAGCCGTCTGTTGCCCACCAAGCCAACGCTTCTCGAATGGTTGACTAGGCCATCCACTTTCTCCCAGATGACATCTGACAACCCCAGCCAAGAGTCGGTGGATTTGTCAGACACAACCCTTAGTTGGTTGGCATGGCCCGGTAGGGACCATCATCTGTCCTCAACCCACCTCTGTCCCATTCGCTTCCCACATACAGAGAAGTACTATGTGCTGTGGCCTCTGCGCTACTATACAGTGAGGACTTCCGCTACTTCTTGCAGAAGTGGGCAAGTAGTGATGAGGAGAGTGGCATGGGGGGTTATGTTGCGAGAGGTCAGGCTCTGTACAGCGACACTGTTGAAGAGGACGGCAGTGACAGGCAAACACTAATCAATGTAGCCAATCGCACTTGGGAGCCGGGTGAAGAAAGCAAGGCTGGGACAAGGTATCCTGGTGCTCTAGTTAAACAATGCATAAAGTGCCCCCCAAACGGAAAATTCAGCCCATATCATGCTTCCTTGCACTCCCTTTACTGCCTGGGATGAAGTGGCGCCCTAGGCAATCTCGTAACTACGACAACACATCATCCTGGCCCTGGAAAGAAACACTCTTAAAACTGCTAAGTCTAGGATTGTATCACTTTAGACATATTCACTTTTTACTTGAATTTAGATTGTGACCCATAAATTACAGGGTAAATCCACACAAATAATGGCTATAGCGGAGTGAAAAAAAACCTTGGAGCATGTTATGGCAATTATACACATGAAAACTGTGAATGCAATAGATTAAGACTTAGCTTAGTATCTTGTAAGCAAAAGTATGTTAGTGATGTTGTATGTCTTATTTATTGTGTATGTAGACTATAACCAGTTAGCAATCAGATATATACTTGGCGGCGGTTGTATATAAACCTGTGCATAGGCAGCTCTCTTATCCAAAACCCCGGTTGGATATCGTCAAATGACGACGTCAGAAGAAGGAGGGACAAACACCACCGAAACGTCACCACAGCGGGCGTTTCGGCGTTCCTCGTGGGTGATATCTGTGCGTTCAGCGTCTAACAGTTTCTCTAAAGAAGATGCTACTATTTTAGGAGGACTTTTGCTACAGATGGCTTAACTAATTCTTAACTATAGCATTACAAGTTGCATTGTTATGCATAACAAAGCTACATGAGTTTGTTTTTTTCACTCCGCTATAGAGCCATTATTTTGTGGATTTACCCTGTAACTTATGGGTCCACAATCAAAATTCAAGTAAAAAGTGAATATGTCTAAAGTGATGACTTTTGTGTGGAGGCTTCCATTTCTTATATCAATTTGTGTATATATTGTAAGACACTTGGGAGAGAGTCCACTTTAGCCCTACTGAATTGTAATGCGCCAAACATTAAGAAGGTCCAGATAATTATAAATAAGTCTAGTATTGGTCCCTGATTGGTAATTGTGGAAGAAAATATCCAGAGAATTGTTGCACACGTGCATAAATCAAGAAGATGGGCAATGGAGGTTTCATTCATGAATGTGGTTCTGAAGTTTGATGTGCACAGCGGAGCGGTGGCTTGATGAGAGCGGGCAGGTGGTAGAGACAGATGATGGAGGGTATATAAGTATGGGGGAGAGCTTTATGGGTGAAAGTGATTAGTTTATGCTGTATTCATTCACTGAAGGGGATGGGAAAAACACTACTGTGTCACATGGAAGTAATTAACTTTAGCCTGTGCTGCATGTAATTAGAGTTGGGCGAATTGATTCTAACGAAGTGAAATTCGTTTAGAATTTCAGGAAAACTACGGTTCGAACAAGACGAAGTTTTGTGAACATTCGGGTGATCAAGTGTGCTTTTGATTGATAAAAATGTGCAGCGAGCACAATGGCTTATACATGGGTGCAGAAGCACTTTGGGAGGAAGAGACGGGCATAGCCTGCATGACAGGATGTGCAGAGTATGAAGCCAATCAAGAGCCAGGCTGGGAATTCTGTGACGTCACCGGCACTGATATAATTTACGGTGCTCTGCGACTCTGGGAGCTGCACGTACTCTCACTGTACTGGGATTAGGGAATTGTGCAGCGCGGTCTGATTGTGATAGGCTCTTACTGAAGAACAGATTTTTATATAGCGAATTTTGTGGGGTGTACTCAGCTTGTCTCAGATACCTGCTTCTCTTAACGTTCTATTTCTTAAGTTTGTGGGATATTGGCTCTGAAGTCAGTGTGGCAACCACTGCAGCTGCATATATCAATTTTAATGCTATCGTGCTCACAGCACATTGTAATATCCAGGTGATCTAAACGATTTCGCTGTTGTATTCATTTAAAGAAACAACGTTTGTTTTTACAATACAAATACCACTTCTTTTTTGGCTGCTCAATTCTTTTGACGCAATATACATCCAGTGGGTTATTAAGTGATGTTTTTCCTGCTTAGGTGACTCCAAGAAACCCGGTCTTTGTTGACCGCCAAAAAAAACAATTTTCCTGTAGCAGTAATTCACAAGTCAAAGGTTAGATTTCAATTTAATTCTCATTGTTGTTGTAGCGTAGACAACACGCCTATTGTAACACGCTACATAAGTGCTCGTGTTCAGTGTTTTTATGGTTGCTCAATTGTATGGCGCAATTTACATCCCAAGGGAACAAACCGCGAATAGAAAGAACATCAGTAGGATCCACCCCTCAACCGACAATAATCCCCGCCCAAAAAATACAACTAATGCCAGTAGCAATAATACACCAGCTCCGGTACCTTCCCATTATTAACCACAATTAGATACTCGACGCCACCCACTGCCAAATGAAGACAAGCACTAAAGCACCGTAGTAGTTGGTTTTTAATCAATTGTCACAATTTACATACCAGGGGTTAATTAAGCGTTGTTCTATAGCAGTGTACACAGTAAAAAGAAACTATGGTTTTTCACCCACCACAGAAAGAAATTCAAAGTAGCCATAATTCATATCCGAAGGTTAATTATAGCCTGTTTGGCTTTTATATACAGTAAAATACACAGATTTTTTAAACGGCACATATAGTCCATGTATTTTTCTTGCCCATACTGTGGAACGCAATTGATATCCAAGGGTAACCAAGCTTGTAGTACTGGTTCAATTGGAGATCAAATACAGGCTGTGTAGTTTATGATATACAGATATCTTCATCAAACAGTGTCAGTAACATTTTAGAACAAACAATATGTCAACTGAAAGGTGGCAATGCTCTTCATCTGCGAGTGGCAGTGCATAAATCATCCCTGGAGCAGGCCCACAGGGTCGCAGCACACAGCAAGGGGGACTTCGCAGCAGGGTTTTCACCTCGGTGAGGTCCAAAACCACTTGCCGGCTGCATCTAGCGTCCGTGTGTTGTTCAGGTAGCAACCCAAGGGTTCTTGAATGTGTATGAGAGTCTGATTAATATCGACAAAGATGAAATCGGCACAGTTTTTATGTTGATCGAGAATATTTAGATCATGCAATAATTTAAGGTTAAAATCTGTGCCCTCATCTATTAAGATTGCGCCCATTTTCCGGCGCTTCCGTCATTTTGGCGGCCAGCAATAATCAGCTTACAGAATAGAGCAGGGTGAGTATGTGTTGCGACGTCATGACTGGGGGATGTGTAGGGATGCGATTGCTAGGAAAAGATCACATGACCCTCGTTTTAACAGTAGTACACAGCGTTTTCCTGATCATGAGCAGTGTCTCTCATCTCATCGTCTCAGAGCGAGAAGGACGTGCGCACATCTTGTGTCCAAACACTCCAGCGAAATTAATCTATTTTTTTACACAGAGAAAGCTCTACTGTTAGCTGTGATCCATACAATTAAGTTTAGAATTAGAGATTGTGGTTGAAGATTTTATGTAGTTAGGTAGAGAATTTTAAAGGAGCATCTAAACGGCTGTAAAAAAGGGTCACGGCGGGGGAGCGGAGAGGGGTGGGCCCCCCGCAGCGAACACAGACAAGCTCTAGTAAAAGAATACCTGGGATAAAGTTCAACCAAGACTTAGTGTAGACATTTGCAGCGTGCAATAGCTTTATTATTAACGAGGTTTCTATTGAAAAATCTTTCCTGGGATATTTGGGCAGCCTGAACTATATAAGGAATACCAACATCTTTTCTAGGGAACTGCTGGTCCTCTTTGTTAGGTGCAAAACTCACACTTTAATTACCAGTAACAATTCAATATGAGTTTTCATTTTCACTTTTGCCCATGGTCCACCTTTTTGTTCATATATCCACTCTTTTGCAGTTAACTAGAAGCGCAGACAATTTTTGTAGTCCGCAACAAGGTTATGATAGGTGCCAGTAAAATACCTTTATTATCTGAATACATACAGATACGTTTTTTTTTGCAGTTTTGCTCAGTCCCAGATTTATTGTTCAATTGAGAAGCACCGTATCACTTAAAGATGTGAATGCAGCAAGTTTGTTGTAATGTCACCACAGGTGAATTGAAAGGTGCCAACAATTACCTTTTAATTATCCGAAATACATTACAGATACGTTGTTTTTTGCACTTTTTGCCCAGGACCAGATTTTGTTGATAGAGCCACCTTTCAGTTAAATTTTAATCCAGCAATTGTGTAAGAGATCACAAGTGTAATTGATAGGGCCAAATGCCTTGTTATTATCCAATACAATCTAGATACGTGCTTTTTTGACGTTTGGCGTCAGTACAGCTTTGTTCAAGAGGCACCTAGGCACTTAAAGTTTGAATGTACAGCAATTTAGTGTTGTCACCACAGGTGAATTGATAGGTGCCAAAAATACCTTGTATTAACGAATACATTTCAGATAGCGTGTTTTTTTCTCTTTGGCGCAGGCCAGCTTTTGTTGAATCGAGATCTACTTTTGCAAAGTTTAAATTTTGAATACATAATTTTGTAGTCACCACGGTGAATTGATAGGTTGCGAAAAACACCTTGTATTATCGAATACATATCATATACGTGTTTTTGTCCACTTTGGCGCAGGCCATCTGTTGGTAGATAGATCGAACTTTTGCAGTTACATTTGAATACAGCAATTTTGTAGTCACCACATGTGAATGCTAGTCCGAAAAATACCTGTATTATATCCGAGATACATTACAGATACGTGTTTTTTCACTTTGGCCGCAGGGGCCTACTTTGTTGAATAGAATCTACTTTGCAGGTAAATTTGAATACAGCAATTTTGTAGTCACCCACAGGGTTAATTGATAGGTGCCAAGAATACCTTTTATTATCCAAATACATTTCAGGATACTGTTTTTCGTTTCCCTACTTTGCGCAGGCCACTTTGTTGATAGATCTACTTTTTTGCAAGTGTATAAATATAAATTACAGCAATTTTTGTAGTCACCACAGGTGAATCTTGATAGGTGCCAAAAATAACCTTTTATTATCTGAATACATTTCAGATACGTGTTTTTTTTCACTTTGGCGGCAGCCAGCTTTGTTGTTAGATCTACTTGCATTGTATATATGAATCCATGCAATTTTTGTGTATTAGATATGATGTGGCTTTTGAGAAATCAGTGTATTTGCCGACTTTTAACTTAAGACTTTCCAAACTCTTTTTCCAAACTTTCACAAATTTTAATATTTCTGAACATGGTGGAGCGAAATTCAGGTGGTAAGTGAAGTACAAGAGGGGTAGGACAAGGATGTAGAGGTACGAGAGAAGGGTGCTCCTTCCAGTGCTGGCGACCAACACTGGCATGCCAGCGGATTCGTCAGTTTGTCAGGACCTTTAGTGCCGTCATTGGCTGGGGTCAGGGCCCCGTGAACATCCAGTAACGAACCAGCGTCGCCAATCTGTCCTTCAGTGGTTTAATGCAACCTGCATCCAGCAGTCTTACCTCTCTCGTCCCTCGCCATTCCCTGCGTGCCACAAATGTCGCAACAGTATCACCGAGCATCCGTCCAACATGAAGCATGCCCAAATGTCAACTCGTGTACCCACCACTGTGGATAATCCATTTTCTGAAACCTCTTAAGATGGACAAAATGCGGTTAGGGTCATAAGGCATGTTAAGAAGATCAAGAGGCCAAAGAGATGATTTTTCTCTCTGCTGTTCTGACGCCCAGTTCTCTGATGCCATCAGAGGATAGAGAAAGAAGCCTTTCAATCGGCAAAAATTCCCTGGGCGGGTTCGCAACGCCTTGTAGTTCCCTCTGCTGTAGCCCGCATCTCCCGCGGATGCAGAATTGTCCAGGACGACGAAGTCCACACCTGTGTTGAGATTATGATGACTACAATGCGGATCCGAACGTGGTACTTATCAGCAGAATTTGCTTGCGAGCGCGTTCATCACAATGATGAGGAGGAAGACGATGGAGGTATGTCAGAACTGGTTCCGCCTCAAAAAGGGAGAGGTCGGTTCGTGCAAGACAAGTCCGCTGATATGATTCCGCCAGCCACGGTCAGCGCAAGACGTTTAACCCCGCCTCCTCGATTATTCGCCGTCAAAAAGGTCCAGTGACCACCAAGCCTGTGGCCTTACTTAGATCAAGAAGGCCACTGATTCATCCAGCATGTACTTATGCCGCCTTTCGCCATAAACGCATAAGTAAGGCAGAACCTTAGGTGTTTAACCACCCCCAACATGTCTATTCACATAGCATCGAATGTATGAAGTTTGAAAAGTGAGGCAACAACATGTCCAAAAAAAGTCCAGACCGACTCCTGTGGGCCACCAACCACTGTCACAACCCTTCTTGTCTCCTTATAAGCCTCCTCCACCTCCGCCACCACCAAGCGTTCCTACATTGCCCCATGTCTCTCATAGTGTCATGTTCAGGGATCAGACCGCCACATCAGTCCTCCACCGTCCGCCCGGTGACAACAGCACCACCAGAGACCCATCTAACCCCCCATCTCCTACCGCCATTTGAAGACCTGCACGCCGTTTTTTACAGCGGTCCATTCCTAGCAGCCAGCCTTTCTGTCTTCCAAGTTTTGGGAGCAGAAGAACACATTAAGCCAAACCATCCCAAAAGCCAAAAGCCTGAATGTACGGCCACTTGCCAAGCTTTTGGGCCTTGGAAATGTTGCCTTTTTGCCTTCCGTCTGGTGGGACACAGATGGGTTCCCGCCACGTCCCATGGCCCTTGCCTGCCTTGTGCCAAAAACCAGATGCGAGCATGCATTCTATTGCCATAAAAGCCGACCCTAATGCCCTGGGCCAGCCACGTGTCATCTAAAATTTCAAGCCGCGTTTGTCCTGCATCTGTGGCCGGAAAAAGCCATCTCACACCACCCGACACATGACTAGTAAGCATGGCCAAGGGCCGCTAATATCTCTGTGACAGCTCACTGGGTGAGCTTGGGTGGATGTCCTCTGGGGGATACGGAGGCTCTCAGGCCTCGGCGCACGCTCTTCAAAACCGCAGGGATGGTGCATTGGTCATTGTCCCCCCAAGGTCCCTCTGGTTGGCCATCACGTGCCCAGAGAAACCAGGCCCGTGATGAAAATAATCTTGTCTTGGATGACCGTCCAGCACACGAGTGCAAAGGAGCTGTTGACGGCTCTCGCGCAACGAGTCCGAGCGCTGGATGGGTGCCAAGAACCTTGTGCCGAGGCAAGGTGGTGAGCGATAACGGGCGAAATCTGCTGGCCGCCAGGCCTATAAGATCGGTTTAGGCTGGAGCACACAACCCGATTCCTGGCACATTCATGAACTTGTCGTCCAGAAATTTCTAAGAAGCTACCCGGGTCCTGACTGCCTCCTGAGGAATGCTCAAAGACTAAGTTTCGCACTTCCGCCTGTTCGCGACCCTGCTTCGTCCGCCTGGCTGCGTTTGCAGTGTCGCTCTCGGACTCCCCGTCAACCGTCCTCATTGTTGACTGGACAACACGCTGAGGAAATCACCCTCCACATGCTACCAGGATTGTGGCAGCAGCGCAATGCCACTACACATTATCGAAGTGAACATGGCCTGAACAATCAGCGGTGCGGACCACGGGGTGTTTATCCACCGAAGATGAGGCAGGTGAAAGAGCTTCTGCACCACCTTGCCAGTTTTGAAGAAGCCACCAAAATGGTCAGTGCGGACAATAGCCCTTGTCACATGACATTGTGGTGATCTTAGTTTCTGGAACATCGGATGGACACTCTGAAGACAACAGGTTCCTGCCAGCGACGGAAGGTAGTGAGACGGAAACAGATGGCGGACACGGAGCCCTTTTCTCTCCGTCAAAATCCACAAGGCCCTAGACAGTTTCACAAATTCATGCGGTCTTCATTATGTTCGGTGGTCCAGAGCTAGCTGCAAGGTGGCGCATCAGCTCTCAGGGTGCATCAGTCTCAGCAAGTCAGGCATTGTTTAAGCTTTTGCCGGAGGCAGCGCGGAGGAGGAGGAGAGAAGGAGGATTTAGTTCCTAAACACCGACTTAACCCGACGTCACCGTGGCCCTTGGAAAGGGTTGGCCGCGAATTTGAGGCGGAGGAGAAGATGAGGACGTATTAGTTTGCGTAGTGCCCCCTCGACCCAGAGGCTTGGAAAATCAAGCTCCATCACTCACAATAGTGCTTGGAATGCCATAGTCCATTTCCCTCCAACAAGAATCCTGGCGTAAAGTCCAAACAAAAAAGAACAGACAGTTACAGGGTGTGGCCACCCTCCAGGATCCCCCCGGTACAACAACAAAACTCGCACATACCTACCACCCACCCAAATAAGAGTAATATGCATGGGAAATTGGAGGACCTTGCTGAATTGATCAAACTGGAGACATCTGTTGTCGTCTGCTTGCACGATCCCCAAATGTCACTGTGGGAAATAACATCAGCGAGTGACAGCAGTAGAGTGTCCAAGAAGGCTTATCGGCAGTCGAGCAAGCAGGCAAGATGGCAGGAACCTAATTGGTGACCTCTGGGAATCTTTGCTTTGTTTTACCTCACCTCGACCAACGCCTGCAAATGCAGTGCACACAATCCAACACACAGAAGACCAGCTTAAGATCAAGTGCACGCCTAACATCTTCAACACCGAGGTTTTTTTGTTTAAAAAATGTGTATCCGACGCCAATAAGACTTCTGGGTATCCAAAATGAGACGTAATGGGCCCGATCTCCGCTCCCGCTCACGCCCAAGAGGTGTTGTCCTGCCCAGCAGGCCAGCGTCAAACTGAGCGGGATCCTGACAAGCACAGCTGGAGGAGTCATCTAATTACAGACAAACCTCATCCCTGCTTTCCACAGATAATGTGGAACGTTTGACTTTCATCAGAGATCAGGCATGTATCTTCTGGATGATGTTAGTGCCAGGCCAATTGGCCTGAAGTCACCGATTAGTTTGCCGGTCTAACTTCACATTTCCTCTTCAAACAGAAATGGTCCTCTTGAAAAATGTTTTTTTTACAAAAAATGATAATTTCCTACTGCAGATTTTTTATTCTCCTTTTCCAACAGTTCAATTTGCTGGTTGAAGTGCTGTGAGGAGACTGTAGAAAGACAAGCAAGTTTTCATGGAACAACAACCTAATTCCATTTACCTCACTTTATCTTTTAGGAAGTTTTTCCCTCGCAGTTGTCAATGTTTTTTGAGGTCATGTTGCTGTGAGAAACAGCTATAATATGGTCCTTTGGAAACAGAAATGTGGCTTTAAGTTGCATTCTCCTCACAATATTTAATAGTGGCTGAGAAGTCATATTTTAATTTTTTGCCGTCATGTAGCTGTAAGATACAGCCAATAAACATGGTCCTTTGGAACAGAAATGTGGCCTTTTAAGTGGCATTTCTCCCTCACAATTTTTATAACGGTATGGCTGAGAAGTCATTATTATAATTTATTTTTTGGTTCATCTGCTTTGAAATGCAGCAAGATATTAACAAATCCTAGTATAAAAAATGTTGCTTCTAACAGACAGTTTGTTCTTCCCAACAAATGTCCAAAGTGGCTCAAGGGTCATGCTTTAAAAGTTTTTCGGGGCATTTTGCTTTGAAATGCAGCTATATTTAAGGTCCTATTATAAAAAATGTTGTTTCTAACAGACATTTGTTCTGTAACATTGTCCAAAAAGTAGGCTCAAAAGGTCATGCTTTGATTTATTGGGGTACATTTTGAGGCTTAGAAATTCATGCTATAACTACAGGTCCTATGATAAAAATTTTTTTTTTGTTTTCTAACAGACATTTGTCATCACAATTTTCCAAAGTGGCTCATGTCAATCTTTAATTTTTTAGGGGCATTTTGGCTTTGAAATGCCCAGCTATACTACAGGTCCTATTATTAAAAAAAATTGTTGTTTCTAGACAGACATTTGTTCTTCCAATTGGTCAAGAGTGGGCTCAATGGTGATGGGTGAATGTCAGAAGCAAGGATAGGAGTTACATGTTAAATTGGGCACATATTGCATAAATGACTTGTTTTTTGCAAGATCTTTAACATAGCAACAATCCCTGTATTGAACAACCCATTTAATGTACATTTAAAAAAAGAGAAACAAAGACATGGTGGTTTTCCAATCCCTATTTTAAAAAATTGTTTTCCTAGAATTAAACTACTAAAAAAACTTGCATGATACAAAATATCTGTTAAAAAAATTTCCTCTGAATTGTACAAGGGAGGTACAGGAAAACTTGACACAGAAGTAGTTTATTGCAGTAGTAACATTGAGTATGGAGCACGGACAGAGAACAAATGTAAAGAGACAATTTCCTCCAGCAACTTGAGTAAAATGAGAAAAATAATGCCAAAAAAAGGGCACCTGGGTGGAACGGAGCGTTTAACCCAGAAGTATTTCCAAGTGAATCACAAGTGATCCCCACTAATACGGAGGGGCAGAGCTCGTACCCAGGACAGGTACAGTATATTTCCACAGAAACTAAAATGGTGGTTGAAAGACTTCCTAAATTCCGGCACTTTTTAATCTTTTGGGTCAGTACAGGTTTAAAAGGCAATCTGCGGTACAGGACCGATTAGTATTAATGTCCAGTTCAACATAAAAGGGTGGTTCTTCAGAGACACCTTTTTCTACCCCCGGGCACTTTTTAAATTGTGGGTCCGACAGGTTTAATGGGGTAAGTCTGCGGTTAACAGGACAGCTATAGCATATGTCCAGTTCGAACTAAAATTGGGGTTGCAAGACTCCATTTTTTCCGGCACTTAGGGGTTTTGATCAAGGGGTGTTCCTATGCAGGTTTGGGGGCACATGCGGTGGCCATGACAGGTAAAGTCAATGACCAGTGAAACTAAAAAATGGTGGTTGAAAGGACTCCTTTTTGCCTCAGCACTTTTGAAGCCGGGGGTCATACAGTTGGAGTCTCATGCTGTGGCCCAGGACATGTATATGTCAATGAGGCAGTTCAACTAAAATGGGTGGATGAAAGACCGCAATATCCCCCCGGCACTTTTTAATCTTTGGGTCAGATACAGGTTTAATGGTCATGTCTGGCGTTACAGACAATATAGTTTAATTGTCCAGTTTCAAGCTAAAATGGTGTTTCAAAGACGTTCTCCTTGTCCCGGCACTCTGTTTTTAATCTGTGGGTCAGACAAGGTTTAATGGTCCACATATCTGCGTACAGGAGGGACTAGGCTATAGTCCCAGTGTCTAGTTTCAACTAATAATGGGGGTTGAAAGACTCCTTTTTGCTTCCGGCAATTTTGATCTAGGGGTACAATGCAGGTTTTGGGGGCTCATTGCAGTGGCCCAGTGATCAGTGTAAAGTCAAATGTCCCAGTGAAAATAAAATGGTGGTTGAAAGACTTTCTTTCCTTTTTCTCCCCCACGCACTTTTGAAGCTGGGGTCATACAGTATATGGGGGCCATGCAGTGGCCCAGGACATGTATAGTCAATGAGCAGTTCTGGGGGGGGGGGGGGGGGGGGGGTGGGGGGGGGGGGGGTGGGGTTGGGGTAAAAAGGTGGTGTTGAAAACTTGGTCTTTTATCCACGGCACTCTTTAAATTCTGTGGGGTCATGCCGGTGTGTGGCGTCAATTGCTGTCTTTCCGAGGACAGGGATAACAAATGTCCAGTTCAAAGTAAAATGATGGTTCAAATCATACTGCCTTCTGGCACTTTTTAATTTGTGGGTGATGCAGGTTTAAGGGTCATGCTGTGGTACAAGACAGGGATAGTGAATGGTGTGTGATTTTTTTTCTGTGGCTTTTATAACCTAAGTGTGTTGCCTAAGATGTAGCACATATCCATTTGACTGTTGTGGATGTTAATTCCAGCTTCTCCATCCCTGTTTGGGTGTAAGAATTAGGCTGTTGTTGCTCTCCCAAAGAATTTAATGGTCATCGCTCATAATCTACTATCGACTATCGACTATATTGTCGATGATGGTCGACTATCGACCATCGACCGATGTCGATGGCCAACGTAATCGCTCAACACTAGTCTTGATGGGTTTACTAGGTCATCCACTTCCTCCCAGATGACATCTGACAACCCCAGCCAAGAGTCGGTGGAAACGTCAGACACAACACTTAGTTGTCATGGCCCGGGAGCGGGTCAGCGGCCCTCACCTGTCCTCAACCCGCCTCTGTCCCATCCGGTTCCCTCAGCCAGAGATCTACTATGTGGTCTGGGATCAGCGCCACTATATAGCGAGGATGAACAATTTGATGAGGGCAGTCAGCAGCTACTTGACAGCGAAGAAATGGGGCCAATATCCCCTGCTTCTTGCAGTAGGTGGCAAAGTATAGATGTTGAGAGTGGCATGGGAGGTCATGTTGTGAGGGGTCAGCCTCTGCATACCAAGACAGGTGATGAGGACAGCAGTGACGATGAAACACAAATAGATGATGATGTAGCCGACCGCACTTGGGAGCCGGGTGAGGCAAGGGCTTCATCATCGTCAGGAGAAGAGGGCGTCAGCTTGCGCGTCAGGCAGCAGCGCAGCCAGTAAGTAGGTTGTGTGGCCGTGCGTCAGCAGGATAGCAGCAGTGTGAGGTCGGGCCACGGGGTAAGAAACCCGCTTCGCAGGTCCAAGAAAGTAGCGGCACAGGGGCTTAGCGAGGCATCGGCGGCAGTAGTCACTCAGTGTGGAGCGTTGGCGGTAAAATCCGATACTCGGCGGTGTGGCAGTTCTTTGCTAGGACACCGGAGGAGCCGAATATGGGTATATGTAGAATCTGTGGGCAGAAAGTGAAGCGTGGCCAGGGAGCTAATGTTGGCACCACGGCCCTGCGTCAACACATGCAGCGTCACCATCCGGTGGCCTGGGAGAACCGGGGCTCAGATGTGGTGGTCCATCCTGCCGCCGTAGCAACAGCAGCAACAGCACCCAGTGGCACACATGCCATTGCAGCCAGTCAAGGCTCCACCACCTCTGCAGAAGGGAATGTTTCTCTTCGACATCATCTCCCGGTCCAGATGCTCCTGCTCCTCGCTACTCAGAGAATTGATGGCTTGTGCCGAGCCGAGACGGAGAGTTCCAAGCCGTAATTTCTTTTCTAAAAAAGCAGTACCAGCACTTAATAAATATGTAGAACAGAAGGTGGGCAAGTCCTTGAGCTTATCGGTTTGTTCCAAGGTGCACGGCAGCGCGGACGTCTGGAGCTGTAACTACGGTCAGGGCCAGTACATGTACTTTACGGCCCACTGGGTGAATGTGCTTCCTGCCCAGGCACACCAACAACTTGGACAGGAGACGCCGCTTTCTCCTCCACGTTGTCAAACTGCGGCTCCTGCGCCAATGTCCGCCTCCTCCTCCTCCTCCTCCACCACCATCTCAGCCTCCACAGGTACTGCTCCATGATACCACATGTATAGGGCTCAGTGGTGTCACGCAGTTCTACACCTGGCTTGCCTCGGCGAACGAAGTCACACGGGGGAGGAACTGCTCCGCGTCATGCAGCAAGAAATCGATGTGTGGCTTTCTCCGCGCCAACTGCAAATCGGAACCATGGTGACGGACAATGGGAGGAACATGGTGTCTGCGCTGCACCGAGGAGGGATGGTCCATGCGCCCTGCATGGCGCACGTGTTCAATCTGGTTGTGAAAAAGTTCCTGAAGTCTTCCACCGATCTTCAGAAGATTCTGAAAATGGCCAGGAAACTGTGCATGCACTTCATCCATTCCTACAAAGCCAGGAACACCCTCCTCGAGTTGCAGCGGCAGAACGGCCTCCCCCAACACACTCTGATATGCGATGTTTCCACCCGTTGGAATTCCAGCCTGCACATGTTGGACCGAGTGTATGAACAGAGAAAGGCCATTAACGATTTTTTGATGATCCAGGCGGACAGGAGTACTCCCCTGCGTAACTTTGATGTCAGCCAGTGGCAGCTCATGCGTGACACCTGCCGTTTGTTGAGGCCATTTGAGGAGGCCACGTTATTTGTCAGTCTCCAGGACTACGGGATGAATAAAGTCATTCCACTGCTTCATGTCATGGAACAGATGCTGAAAAATCTGTCTGGGCAGGGGACTGGAGACGTGGCGAATCATCTCGCGGGCCACATGAGTACGGTGGGGACTGAAACTGGAGGAGGAGGGAAGGACATTGGAGCAGAAGCATTATACTGGTGAAATGAGTGATGTTTCTACCATGGTACAAGAGAGGAGGAGCGGAGCGCTGGAGGAGGGTAGATGGAGTGGAGGAAGACGACGGCTGAATGACTTGCAAGCACCACTGCAGTATACAGTGGAGATGGAGGGCAGGGCAATACCCTCGGAGGTCACTTGTGCAGATGGCCCGCACGCCATGTGATTTGCCTGGCTGAGTGACAGCGAATAGGTCAGCATCCGACAGAGGGATGACCTTCATGTGCTCTCACCCTATTGGACCGTCACCTAACCCGGTCCAAATGGGAGACTTTTTCCAGCTATTGAGAGGGAGGACAAAACTCAAATTCTATAGAGAAAAATCCTCCGTAGTCAGTTGCCGCTGCCTATGTGCAGCATTCATCCCTCCTCTGACAGGTTTGACCGTGGTGTTCTTCAGCGCTCATGTATACTTGCCGTGGTGCTGGGGAAGGGTGGGGGGTGTCGGTAGACAGTGCCCAGGGGCGGGACAGGCATTTAGGTCGCCCTAGCCGAGTACAGCACAATGGCGCCCACCCCCTCGCTCTCAAAAATAAATACCCCCCCCCACACAACACACTAATTTTCTCACCCCTGCGCCAGGTCCTGTTCACTAATTTTCTGCACTATCCCACATAGCTCCCGTCCATCTCCCTCAGCAGTCACTGCACAATTGCAATCAGCCCTGGACAAATTTTCATTTACAAATTCGCTCCCCTTCATATGGACAGTGCAATACCCCTAAATAACGTCACTAAAAATCCACCAGTTTAAATGGAAGCAATCGTACCAGACCAAATGATTGTTACTAAAAACACTCCTACAAAACCAAGACCCGAAAAACTATTACTACTTATGGGCTCAAAATAATCCTCTGCCAGACTGACCAACGCAACCCCCACATGTGACTATCTGGCTGTACACAGGCTCTGAAGACATAATACACCGCCATTACAGGGACCAGGATTAGTGGTAGATACTAAGTTGGTATGTAGACTCTGCAGAAATATAAGTGATTACCCTGCAGTTACATTTAGTGACTCACCGGAGACGTCTTTTCTGATCAGCGTCGTTCACTTTCCCTTTTCTTCTCCATCCGGTTCACACCTTCATGCCAATTGCTCCCGGCCAAGACTCGTCCCTGAGGATTTGGACACAAATATCTTAGATTCCTCACATTTCCAGTAACTCCTTAATTATAGGTATATAAGTCCCCTTAGTCAGACAGGTATATAGATATGCCCTCTCAGTCAGGCAGGTATATAGATATTGTCCCCTTAGACAGGTAGGTATATAAATATAGGGGCACTCAGGCAGGTATATAGCTAGGGGCTCAGGCAGAAATATAGATAGGGGTTCAGGCAGGCGTCGTTATGGGGGCTACAGGCAGGCGTGAGTTCTATGGGGGGCTACAGGCAGGCGTACATGGGGGCCTACAGGAAAGGCATATGGGGGCCTCAGGCAGGCCGTTATATAGGGCCAACAGGCAGGCGTCCGTATGGGCGCCACAGGAAGGACGTATGGGACTCAGGCAGGCGTATTAATGGGGGCTTAGGCAGGCGTATTACGTACGTATGGGGCTCAGGCAGGAGTATGGAGCACCAGGCAGGCCGTAGTATGGGAAGCCACAGGGCAGGCATATAGGGCACAGGCAGCCGTTAACAGGGGCTCAGGCTGGCGTATGGGGCCACAGACAGGCGTCTATGGGCCACAGGCAGGGCGTATGGACCTCACGCAGGCGTCCGTATGGGGGCCACACGGCAGGCGTCTACTATGGGGGCCACAGGCAGGCATATAGGGGCCTACAGGCAGTCCGTGTATAGAGGGCTCTAGGCAGGCGTACAGGGCGGCACAGGCAGGATATAGGGGCAACAGGCCAGCGTTTGGGGCTCAGGCAGGCGTACAACCCTTATGGGGACCACAGACAGGCGTCTGGGGGATCACAGGCAAGGCAGTATTGGGGGACCAGGCGGCATTATAGGGGGCCGCTGGCAGGGTATATAGGGGGCAGCAGGCAGGTAATATAGGGGGCGCAGGCAGGCATTATAGGGGCCACAAAGCAGGCTATAGGGGGCCACAGGCAGGCGCTCCGTCCCTATGGGGGCCAACAGGCAGAATATAGGGGCCACAGGAGGCATTATAGGTGGCAGCAGGCAGGGCATTTATAGGGGGGCCGCAGGCAGGCATTATTGGGGGCAGCAGGCAGGCATTATTGGAGGCCGCAGGGCAAGGGATTATAGGGGGCCACAGGCAGGCGTATGGGGGCTCCAGGCAGGATATAGGGGGCCTACAGGCAGGCATTATAGGTGGCCGCAGGGCAGGCATTATGTGCCTGGACAGCAGGCAGGCATTATGGGGGCAGCAGGCAGGCATTATCGGGGGCCACAGGCAGTCATTATAGGGGGCCTCAGGCATTATGGGGGCCGCAGTCATTGCAGGATTATAGGGGGCCACAGGCAGGTGGTATGGGGGCCACAGGCAGAATATTAGGGGGCCACAGGCAGGCCATTATAGGTCGGCCGCAGGGCAGGCATTATAGGAGGGCCGCTAGGCAGGATATAGGGGGGCCACAGGCTGGCATTATAGGGGCCACAAGCAGGATATAGGGGGGCCACAGGCAGGCGTATGGGGGCCACAGGCAGAATATAGGGGGCCACAGGCAGCATTATAGGTGGCGCGGCAGGCATTTATGGGGCCGCACGGCAGGCATTAAGGGGGCCACAGGCAGGCATTTTAGGGCGGCGACAGGCAGGCTTTATGGGGGCGCAATGCAGGATATAGGGGGCCATCTAGGAGGCGTATGGGGGCCACAGGAAGAATATAGGGGGCACAGTGCAGGCATTATAGGTGGCCGCAGGCAGGCATTATGGGGCTGCAGGCAGGCATGTATGGGGGCCGCAGGGCAGGCATTATGGGGCAAATGCATGATATAGGGGGCCACAGGCAGGCGGTCCCTACGCACTATGGGGGACCACAGGCAGAACTATAGGGCGGCCACAGGCAGGCATTATAGGAGGCCGCAGGCAGGCATTATAGGTGGCCGCAGGACAGGCATTATAGTGGGCAGCAGGCAGGACATTACTGGGGGCCGCAGGCAGGATATAGGGGCGCAACAAGGGCAGGCGTATTATGGCGGACCACATGCAGGATATAGGGGGCCACAGGCATGCATTATAGGTGGCCGCCAGGCAGGCATTATGGGCGGCCGCAGGCGAGGCATTATGGGGGGCCACAGGCAGGCATTATGGGGGCCGCAGGCAGGCAATAATGGGGGCCATCAAGCAGGAATAGGGCGGCTCCAGGGCATGGCGTCCTACTATGGGGCCACAGCAGAAATATAGGGGGCCACAGGCAGGTATTATAGGTGGGCCAGCAGGCAGGCATTTATAGGTGGCGCAGGCAGCATTATGGGGGCCGCAGGCAGGCATTAATGGGGGCAGCAGGCAGGATATCAGGGGGCCACAGGGAGGCGTACACTATGGGTGCCACAGGCAGAATATAGGGGGGCCAACAGGCAGGGCATTATAGGTGCGGGCAGCAGGCAGGCATTCATGGGACGGGCGCAGGCAGGCCCTTCGTGGGGCCACAGGCAGGCATTATGGGGGCACAGGAAGGGCCTTATAGGGGGGCCGCAGGCAGGCATTATGGGGGCCGCAGGCCGGCTGGATTTAGGGGCCGCAGGCAGGTGTATGGGGGCCACAGGCAGAATATATGGGGGCCGCAGGGGACAGGCTTATGAGGGGCCGCAGTCAGGGCATTATGGGGGCCACGGCAGGGCATTATGGGCGGTGCGGGGATGGGGAGGGAGGGCGCAGGCAGGAAGTATAGGGGCGCAGGCAGGCATTATGAGGGCCGCAGGCAGGCATTATAGGGGCCGCAGGCAGGCTTATGGGGGCCGCAGGCACGAATATAGGGGGACTCAGGCAGGCCACTCTTAAAAACCAACAAACATTAATACCTTACCCCATATTCCCCGGGCGGCGCGCTACTCCTATGGCCCTTCAGCAGCGCGCTCCCTCCCGCAGTCCTCAGGCGCACGGACCTGTGATGCGGCCTCGTCGCCGAAGGAAGAGGCAGCGTCGCGATGACATCACGTCATTGCGACGCTGCCGGCTGAGGAGCACGGGGCCGCGAAGGGTCCTCAGCCGCTTGTGCAGGACCCGGCGGCCCACGCAGTGTCGCCTGCAGCTCACCGGGGATCAGCGATCCTCCGGGCGATCGGCCCGACCTCACTGTACTGCGGAGCTGGGATCGCGCTCGCTCTCTGCTCCGCAGAAGCGGTCACAGAGACCTCGACGGCGCTTCTGGCCACCCCGGCAGGGCACTGGAGCCCGGCCCCGAGGATCTGGGCCTGACGGCGCCCCTTAGGGATAGGCTGAGGTAGGCGCCCTAGGCCGACGACTACATTGCCTAACCGTCGTAACGGCCCTGGCAGTACCCAGCTCCATCGCGCAACCTTAAGTCTGGAGTCCCTGATGAGCAGCTTCCATTCACCTCGCCTAGTGAGCGAGGGGCAGTCGCCAGCAGCAACAGCAGCAGGACCTGGAGCAGACCCCTGAACAACAGGTGGTGGCCTACTTGGACAGCACTCTGCCACCCAGTTAGAAAGATCCGCTGGTAATACTGGGCAGCCAAACGGGATGTTTTGGCCGAAACTTGCCGGTTTGCAGTGGAGAATGTCCTGCCCGCCCCGTAGTGGGCATCAGGGGGTTTCATGCGGGGGGGGCCATCGTTCCCCAAGAAAACCCCGCTTGCCCCGGGAAATGGGGAAAACCGACTGACCTTTTAAAATGAATCACGTGGATCGGCCCGGGTTTTCCCACACACCAATGCCTTAGGCGTCGACTACATCAGCCATCGCCTCCCCCAAACTGTGAAAAATGATCTTGTTCAAACTCCCTGCCTACCACAATTCTGATGCCGCACCCGCCCGATGCCACACATCGCTGACAGTTTTTTCCTCGCCACCAACCATCTTTACAGGACTGGGGTTTCCCTCCACCTCCCCACTCTGTCATTGTGCCACGTCTACCTCCTGCTGCTGTTTTTTTGGGGGCCATGACATCCAACTGTGTCTTGTGCCCCTCTGACCTCTCTGTTGCTCCTGCCGCCGTCACCTCCATCCTGTCAATGTGCCACCTTTTTGGGCCCACTCCCAATTTTTGCCCCTCCAAATGGATTGTCACTGTCTGACCTCATGCCTGCTGTGTGGCGGCTCCGTGACCTAAAACCCTTGTCATTGTCCCACTGTTGACCTCATGCTGCTGCCCGTACTCCCTCTTGTCATTTTGAAACTCGGGCCTATACTGTTTTGCCACCTCCCAAAATTTGTCATTGTGCCATGTCTGACCTCATGCTGCGGGGCCTGCCGTACCTAACACCTGTTTTTGTGCCACTGTCTGACCTAGCGGCTGCCGCCGTACCTCCCTCTCTGTCCATTTTGCCACTCTGTTGCCTCTACGTTTTGCCCCCTCCGAATGTCATTGTCCCACTGCCCCTGCCTCATGCTGCGTTGGCTGCTCCCTTGACCTACACACTTTCTTGTCCCACTTCGACCTCATGTGCTGCTGGGGCTGCTCCGTGACCTACACACTCTGCATTGTCCCCGTCTGACCTCATGCTGCTGCTGTGGCTGTCCGTGACCTACCACTGTGTAATTGCCCCCCACTCTGTGGCCTACCCTTTTTTTGCCACCTCCAGAATGTCCTTTGTGCCCCTGTCTGACCTCATGGCTGTCTTGGCTGCTGCGTGACCTACACATTGTCTTTTTGGCCACTGTTGACCCCTCATCGGCTGCTTGTGGCTGCTGCCGGACCTACACACTGGTCATTGTGCCACTGCTGCCTAAGCTGCTGCTGTGGGTGCTGCCGTGACACACACCTGTCTTTGTGCCACTGCTTCCCTCATGCTGCTGCCCCCTCACCTCCCTCTCTGTCATTTTGCCCTCTGTTGCCTACTACTGTTTTTGCCCCCTCCAAATTGTCATGTGCCACTGTCTGCCCTCATCTCTGCTGTGGCTCTGCCGGACCTACACACTTGTCATTGTGCCACTGTCTGACCTCATGCGTGCTGTGGTGCTGCCGTGACCAAACACTGTGTAAATTGTCCCCCTTTTTCCTACTCCTGTTTTTGCCACCTCCAAATGTCATTGCCCCCTGTCTGACCTCTCGCTGCTGTGGCTGCTGCCGGCCTACACACTGTGTCATTGTGCCAGCTGACCTCATGCTGCTGCTGTGGCTGCTGCCGTGACCTACACACTGTTTTTCCCCATTGGGCCATTTTGTCTGAACCCTCATGCTGCTGCTGTGGGCTCCCTGCCGTACCTACACACCTGCATTGTCCACGTCTGACCTCATCTGCTGCTGTGGGCTCGTACCTACACAGGGTTTATTGTCCCCCTCTGGGGCCTACTCCTTTTTTTGCCACCTCCAAATGTCATTGGCCCACTTCGACCTCATGCTGCTGCTGTGGCTGCTGCCGTGCCTACACACTTGTCATTGTCCCACTGTCTGACCTCGTTGCTGCTTGGCTGCTCCCATGACCTACACACTTCATTTCCCACTGTCTGACCTCATCTGTCCCGCCTCCCCTCCACTCTCTGTCTTTGGGCACTCTGGGGGCCTATACTTTTTTCCCCACCCCAGATTGTCATTGTGCCCTTTGCCTCAGCGCTGCGGGGCCGGTGACCTACCATTGTCATTGTGCCAGTCTGACCTCAGTGCTGCTGTGGCTGTTCCGGGACCTAACACTGTTCATGTCACTTTACCCTCTCTCTGGGGTTCCCACCTCATTTGTCTTGCCCACTTTGCCCTATCGTTTTTGCCACCTCCAGTGTCTTTGGGCCCACTGTCTGACCTCATGCTGCTGCTGTGGCTGCTGCGTGCCTACACACTTTCATTTCCATGTCTGACCTCATGCCCCGCTGGGCTGCCCCGTGACCTACACCTTGGTCATTCCCCACTGTCGACCTCATTCTGCTGCCCCGTCCCTAATTCTCTGCAGTTCCCCTTTCCCTCTCTGTTTGCTACCTCCAGTTCATTGTCCCCGGTCTGACCTCAGGGCTGCGGCTGCCGGACCTACACACTTGCATTTGCCACTTCTGCCCTCAGCTGCTGCTGTGGCTTTTTGCGGACCTACACCTTTTTTATTGTCCCACCCCTTCCCACTCCTTTTTTTTGCCCCTCCGAATGTCATTGTGCAACTGTCTACCTCTCTGGCTGGGGGTGCTGCCGTGCCTCACATTTGGGGTCTTTGTCCCTGTCTGCCTCATCTGCTGCTGTGCTGCTGCGTGACCTACACACCTTCATTGTCATTTGTCTGACCTCATTCGCTGCGCCGACCTACCCTGTATTTGCCACTCTGGGGCCTATTCGTTTTTGCCCCCTCCGAATGTCATTGTGCACTGTCGACCTCATGTGCTGCCTGCCGACCTACACACTTGTCATTGTCCCACTGTTGACCTCATGCTGCTGTTTTGGCTGCTGCTGTAACCTCCCACACCCCGAATTGTGCCACTCTGTGGCCTATCTGTTTTTTCCACCTCCGAATGTCCATTGTGCCACTGGGCCTGACCTCATGCTGCTGCTGTGGCCGCTGCCGTGACCTACACACTGTGCATTGTCCATCTGTTGCCTACCCTTTTTTTCCCACCTCCAAAATGTCGGGGCCACTTCGACCTCATGCTGTGTTTGGGGCTGCCCCGTGACCTACACACTGTGCATTGTGCCACTGTCTGACCTCATGTGCGCTTTTCTCGCCGTGACCACACACTGTTCATTCTGCCAGTGTCTGATCAGCTGCTGCTGTGGCGCTGCCTGACCTACACACTGTGTCATTGGCCACTGTCGACCTCATGCTGCTGCTGTGGCTGCCCCGTGACCTACACACTGTGCTTTGTGCCACTTCTGACCTCATGCTCTGCTGTGGCTGTTGCCGTGCCCTACACCGGTCATTGCCCCACTCTGTCACCTACCCTGTTTTTGCCACCTCCAAAAAGTCATTGTGCCACTGTCTGACCTCAACTGAGCTGTGGCTGCTGCCGTGCCCTACACACTGTTTTTTTTTTTTGGTTGAGGGGGGGCTGACCTCATGCTGCTGGTGGCTGCGCCGTGCCCTACACACTCTGTCAATGGCCACGTCGACCTCTTTCTGCTGCCACCGTCCCCTCCTTCTTGTCATGGTTCAATCGTGGCCTATCTTTTTTGCTACCTCCAGAATGTCATTGTGCCACTGTCTGCCCTCATGCTTGTGCCGTGACCTACACCTCTGTCATTGTGCCACTGTCTGACCTAGCTGCTGCTTGGCTGATGTGTGCCCTACACCTTGTCATTGTCCCACTCTGTGCCTTCTCCTTTTTTTTGCCACCCCTAAAATGTCATTGGCCACTGTCTGACCTCATGCTGCGCTGGGGCGCTGCCGGACCTACACACGTGTCATTGTCCACTGTTGACCTCATGCTGCTGTTTGGCTGCTGCCATGACCTACAACCTTCATTGTCCCACGTCTGACCTCATTCGCTGCCACCGCCCCTCCACTCTCTGTATGTCCACTTTGTGGCCATCCTGTTTTGCCCCTCCAGAAGTTTTGTGCCACGTCTGACCTATGCTGCTGCGCGTGACCTACACATTGTCATTGTGCCCTGTCTGACCTCAGCTGCTGCTGTGGCTGCTCCCTGACCTACACACTGTGTCATTGCCCCCACTCTGTTGCCTACTCCTTTTTTTGCCACTCCAGAATGTCATTGGGCCACTGTCTAACCTCATGCTGTGCTGTGCTGCTCCCGTGACCTACACACTGGTCATTGTGCCACTGTCTGACCTCTTTGGCCCTGTGTGGCTGCTGCGGCCTACACACTGTGCATTTCCATGTCTGACCTATGTGTTTTCTGGGCTGTTTGCCGTGACCTACCACAACTTTCATTGTGCCACTGTCTGACCCCCCATGCGTGCTGGGGCTGCTCCCTGCCCTACACACGTTCATTGTCCCCCTTTTGGCCTACTACTTTTTTTCCCACCTTAAATTCATTTGCCACTGTCTCCCTCATTGCTGCTGTGTGGCTGCTCCGTGCCCCCCCTACACACTGTTCAATGTGCCACTGTCTGCCTATTGCTGCTGTGGCTGCTGCCGTGACCTACACCTGTTCATTCTGCCAGGGGGTCTACCTCATGCGGCTTCTGTGGCTGCTGCCGTGACCTACCCTCGGCAAATTTTTTTTTGCCCTGTCGACCTCATGCTGCTGCGTGGCGCTGCCATGACCTACACACTGTGTCAGTGCCACTTTTTGGCCTCTACTTTTTTTGCCACCTCTAAAATTCATTGTCCACTGTCTGACCTATGCTCTGCTTGGCTGCCCCGTAACCTACACACTGTGTCATTGTCCCACTTTTTGGCCCTACTCTTTTTTTTTGCCACCCCAAATGTCTTTGTGCCACTTTTGACCCATGCTGCTGTGGCTGTCGGTCACCCCAACCTGTCACTGATTTGCCACCTGGCCCTCAGCTTTTTTTTTCCAGCTGTCGCTCGCATGACTTTATCAGGCTACTTTCCCCCTTCAGTTTTTTGGTCATTTTTCCCCCTCTTAATTTCCCGGGGAAATTTTAGAGTGAAGCGATTCTAAAGGGCGTAGTCTGGCAGTCAACAAAAACAACATTGTATGAAGACCCCAAACCCAAACTTTCCCCCTGCATATTTAAGCAAGGGCCCAAAGTTCAAAACACCCTGCAGCTTGGAAAAATGTTTTTTAACTGATTCGTCCCCCAAGTAATTCGGGCAAATTTTTTTTTTTATCGGGGAAATTCCGGCGAGGAACAAACGAATTTCGGGAAATTCGCCCATCTCTACATGTAATATTCACAAAGAAATTTATTTTTTTTAATAATGTTATTCATATTCTTTACATGCATCTTATAAGCACTTTCGGGAAATATAAACCACTAGTAATTCTTTTCTTTAACAAGTACTCTTCCAATTAGGAAAATACAAGCACTGAAAGCACTGAAAGGCAAACAATATAAGAAAAGAACAATAATTTTGCTTTTTTACTAAGTTACTTCTCTAAAAGATTTTAGCCAGGTGACATTGGAGGCACGTCAGTTCCATCAGTCCAGAGTTGGTGGAGTTTTGATGGCTGAAACTCCAAGTGGTCTCAAGAATAACAAGGTTTCACTTTCCATTTTCACTGTAGATATGCTTATTAATGGACCTTTGCTTTTAAATTTAAATCTATTAACTGCTTTAGTGTCCAAATCTAAAAAGAGAAAAGACCATAGACAAGATAAAAAGTATAGCCCTAGCCAAAAAAGGGTTTAACATCTTGGAAAAGTAAAAAAAGGTAAAAAATTTTTTTAAGGGGGGTTTACCATGTCATAAAGGATGGCTAGTGTTGAGCGATTTGTTTTGGGTATCGAGATCGTCGTTTGTCGATAGTCGGGGGCTATCGATAAGGTTTTTCGATAGGACCATTAAAGTCAGGGGGAAACAAAAACACCTTCATTTTTACAACCCCAAAAAAGGGGGAGAAAACTGAAATTAACATCCACAACTTTAAATGGATACGTGCCTTAACTTAGGGAAAACACTTAGTTTTTAAAAATCACAGAAAAAAAGTAAAAAGACCATTCATATCCCCGTTTGTAAACCCCAGCCCGACCCCAAACCTGCATCACCCACAAATTGAAAGTGCCCAAAGGGGTTTTGTTTGAACCAATCTTACTTGAACTGGACATTGAATATCCCGTCCGGGCCCCAGCATGAGCCCCAAACCTCATGACCCCCCCCTTTTTTGAAGTGCCGGAAAAAAAAGGGGTCTTTTAAACCCCCATTTTTTGTTTTCCTGGACATTGACTATAACCTGCCCCCGGGCCCCAGCATGACCCCGGGCCGGGGTTACGTGGTGCGTGAAGCCCAGGCTGGCGCGTCATCTATTAACACGCAAGGTTAAAAGCCCTGATGAGCAGCAACGAAACTGTCAGTGAAGCGAGTGGGGAAGCGGAAGTGTGAGAACTCCACCTTCCTCAGTACACATCAATACCGGTAGCGTTGTCCCTCCGTATGAGTGTGGCCCAAATTTGAGCTTCACTTGGAAATATGGGGTTAAGCTCCTTTTTACACCCGGGTCCCTTTTGTTTGGGCTTTTCTTTTTCTCTTTTTTACTCAACGTGCTGGAGGAAAGGGTCTCTGTCTTTGTTCTCTGCCCGTGCTCCATACCCCGTGTCCTTGAATAACTACATCTGGTCAAGTTTTCCTTACCCCTTGTTTCAATTTTAGAGGAATTTTTTTCCAGCTATTTTGTACAGGCAAGATTTTAAATATTTAATTTAAAAACCATTTTAAAATAGGATGGAAACCCACCTGTCTTTGTTTCTCTTTTTTTCATTGTATTAAATGGGGTTTCTCCAATACAGGGGTTGACTTGTTAAAGATCTTTCAAAAAAAAACAAGTCATTTTGCAAAATTTTGTCCATTAAAATTTCCTCCCCCTTCCTGTTTCTGACAGCACCCTCATCAGGGGCCACTCTTTACAAATTTTAAAGAACAAATTCTGTTAGAAACAACATTTTTTTGAATAGGGGGCCTGGTATAGCTGCAGTCACAGCAAAATGCCCCCAAAAATTCAAAGCATGACCCTTGAGCCCCCTTTTGGGCAATTGTGAAGAACAAATGTCTGTTAGAAAAACATTTTTTTAGAATAGGACCTGTAGTAAGCTGCATGTCACGCAAAGTGCCCCCAAAAATTAAAGCATGACCCCCTGAGCCCTTTTACTTGTAAGAACAAAAAGTCTATTAGAAACAACATTTTTTCGAATAGGAAACCCGTAGTATGCTGCATTTCAAAGCAAAATGCCCCCAAAATTTAAAACATGACCTTGAGCCCTTTGGTCAATTGTGGAACAAATGTTTTTGAAACAATTTTTTTATAATAGGACCCGTAGTATTGCTGCATTTCAAAGCGCATGACCCAAAAAATTATAAAATGCTTTTCAGCAAATGTTAAAAATTGTGGGGGAAATGCCACTTTTGAAGCCCAAATTTTTTTCCCGGACCATGTTTTTGCTGTATCTCACAGACAGGACCCCCAAAAAAATTTTTAAATATGATTTCAGCCCTATTAAATTTGGGAGGGAGAAATGCCACTTAGAAGCCACATTTTTGTTCCAAAAAACCTAATTAACTGTATCTCCAGCAACATAAACTCAAAATATTGACAAAGCAAAAAAATTTTTAAGATAAAGGAGTAAATGGAAAAACGGTGTTTCATGAAAACCTTGCTGTCTTTTTCGTTCCCAAGCAAAACCATCAAAATGAACTGTTGGGAAAAGAGAATAAAAATTGCAGTAAAAA
>JAODAL010024172.1:0-61125 GCA_025379985.1 Phyllomedusa bahiana | reverse complement strand
GAATGAATTTCTTTTTCGATTGGTTCTTTTAGCTTAGAGAAGGCACTGGCAGCCATGACTCCAGCTTCACAAACGCCCAGGCCCAGCTGGACACATAGTGCCGCTGCTGCAGAGGAGACGTAGCGTTACATGGTGCCCTAGATAGCTGCTCTCCATTCATTGGCTTCTTTGGGGCTTTTTTCTAACGTTATGACCCTGTAACTGCCGCCTCTTAGGAGTTAAACTCTTACATATTAAAGAGAAGCCGTCTGTAGATTACAGTCACAAGGTTTCGGGCTTGGCTCAGGCTCCACTACTTTGATAAAACAGAATACTAAAGCTGGTCCCTGCCTGGTGTCAGCTTGATCTATGCCACTTCATTTTTTTTGCATTATGGAGCGAAGATTTATAGCTGGGGTAGCCGCTCTCATTCAGAACATTTATTACCAGTTAGTATGTAGAACTCAGCTAACCGTGCATCATAACCCTGTACTATTCCCAAAACTTAGCCGTCACTGTGGTTACGATTAAGAACAAAGTCAGAAGAGGAAAAAGCCGCTCTGCTGCTCACCAAACTGGGCCACATGTGTGATACGGGTCCTTGTGTTATAATATCCAATGCACAGAAGTCCCCGACCGCCCTACAGGTAAATCCTCAGCTGATGCATAAACCTATATCTTCCAGCACCAAAAAAGTTAAAGGGAATGTGTCATCAAAAAATTCCGTATTGTTTAACTCAAGTTTTTATGTTAAACACATTTTTTTTCGGAATTTTTGGTTATTTTTTTTATTTTCCATATCACTTTCAATATTTTTTTTAATAATTCTTAGGTCCTACAGTTCTCACTTTGGCCACTAAGCCTAATAATAGTCTGACACTTCCTGTTCTGTAGAGAGAGATTTTCAGTAGTCTGCTCATTATCAGCATATAGAGGGTCAAATTAAAAGGAGACACCATGTGAATTAGACAAGACAGGATCACCAGTCACAAGAGGAGATATTCATGGCTCCCCTCTCGCCCCCCCTGCACTGTGACAGTAGCATGTCTAGAAAAACTCTCCTATAGAAGTCAAAGGGCAGAGTCAGTCTTAAGTCTCCTATGTGCATGAAGCTGCTGTAAAGTATCTCTCTGACTGCTGTTAAAGCAGTGCAAACAAGAATGTCTCCCCACAATCATATCCCCACAACTGAATTGAGAAATCAACAACCAGGAAATAAAAAAGGCTAAGAGGAAAAGAAAATGGATCAGGGGCTTGATTAAATAAGTAAAAAAAAAAAAAAAAACTTGCCGCTAGGTTTACCTTTGGCTATGTTCACACGGCTTAACTGCGGGGGCGTAATTCTCTATGAGAACTGTGAATTACCGTAATGAAGGGCCCATTTTAACCCGTTGTGAAAAATGGCCTTAAAACAAATGAACTTTTTTTCCCAAAACATCCCGACTGCCATCCCCCGACGCATTTTCAAGCCCCTTGGCTCTTACTCGGAGAATGAGGAGTAAGAACACATTCTGTAGTACTGTAGAAAACCCAGTTGAACTCATAAGAATAAAGTAGACGTTGGCCAATTATCAACTACAAACAGCACAGGTAATTTAAAGGGGTTGCACTTAGTTTAAGAAAAACATGGCTGCTTTTCTTCTAAAAAACAACTCCACCCTACCTATGGGTTGTGCTTCAAGATGTGGGTCACCCTCAATGGGAGGGAAAGTTGCAATTTACTACCTACAACTGTGGACAGGTTGTGGCATTGTTTTTTGGAAAAGACACCCGTTTTTACAAATCCTATTTTTTTTTAACCCTGTACAAACCACTTAAAGGGGTTTGGTCTCACTACAAGGATTGCTTTTCATATAAAAGATCTTGCAAAAACAATTTGCAATATGTGTCCATTAGCGGGTGTCCTACCTTCTCCTAGATATCCCTCTTGTATGGGCTGCTTTAGCTCCTCAGGTCGCTATAGCTACAGAGCTGTTGGATCTCTCGTGATAGGCTGCACGGTGGTCGCTATTAGCTAAGACCTGGTGTTCTCAGCGTTCATTACTGAGGCCCAATAGAAGCAGAAAACCCGTAAACCCCCCCTGAATTCAAAAATTAAACCGAGAAACCAGGATTGAGGTAAGATAAATCCATGTACTGAGACAACCACTTTAAATTCCTTAACCAGTCTCTTTTCAACATACCCGAACATTAACGTGCAACTTGGGCCCATGGGTGCCAACCCTACGACTTCCTACTCCTGTTTTTTTTTTTATTGGTTTGCACATTATCAGTATTATTAAAGGCATTATCCTGCTCGACACATCAAGTGTTTGATCAACGTGAGTCCAACACCTATATTCCCATGTGGCCAAACATGGACGGTCATATCTCATATCTATAAAGGTAAATCACTGCATATATGTGAGCACCTAGCTGCTGTAAATGGGGAACAGGCAATATTGAATGTAACCTATGGTTCCGAGGCGGCATCAAGGACTACCACTGAGTTTTAGGTTGACCATCACTTCAATATAGCTTGATCACTGTAGATCTCACTTCTGACACCATGTGCAAACAGAGGACTGTGGTAATCAGGTCATCTGGTTATATCCAAACCCTGTATTAAGGAGGCACATACTGGCAGGGTTGAAAGCATTTCTATCAGTAGTGGGTATTCTTAGTTGTTAGTAGCTACTTGATTTTGCAAAAAATAAAATGCTTAATTACAAAAATGTGCAGTCTTCAGCATTATAGGACATACTGCCATACTGACATACAAAGCTCTCCATAACATGTCCCCCCATACATCTCTGGCCTAATATCTGAACTCACACAATCTCTGCTCCTCATAGGACCTTCCTTTCAGCTCCTCACACAACCACCTCCAAGATTTCTCCTGTGCTTCCCCCACACTCTGGAACTCACTGCCATTTAAGACTTCCCTTCACCTTCATTTTCAAAAGTAACCTGAAAACACGTCTTCACTAGCCCTGCTGATACTACTCCACCCTACACACATCTCCGTACCTGACCTCCTCCTTACTCCATTGTAGATCGTAAGCTCTTGCGGGCAGGGTCCTCTCTTTTTTTGTATCAGTTTGTTATTCGCGCTAATATTTGTTCTGGTCTCATGTTATGCATTTGAACTCCTTTGGCTGTACAGAGCCCTGGAATTAACGGTGCTCAAAAATTAAAGTAATATTAGTAATAATAATAGGACCCATTGCTAATCTCATAGGGGGATTCCAGATTGGAGAAACAAAATCAATGACTTTATAAGGCTTGGTTCCCATCTGCATCGGAGGTGAAAATGGACTCACAAGTGGCCTCACGGAACTTATTACATAGAATGGGTTCATCAGGTTTCTTCCGTGGTGTCTGTCTTGCTGCAATATTTTTTCCATCATTCCCGATGGAACATGCAACAGAAGTTATGAATGGAACCTCCGCCGCATATGTGAACCATGCCTAAGCCCCGCTAAGAAGGGGGAAAAATTTCTCCTGGGGGAGAGCCACCAATAAATTGGTCGGTGTGAGAATTTATGCACCTTTCAGACCTCACTGACTGTTTTGCATAAAGCAAAGGCTTATGGGAGAAGAGCTGAGGAGCTCCACAGCGCACTCTGTTGGATGTAGTTATCCTCAATTCATATGTAGCTCGCATTAACCTTGCAATGTGAAAGGAATTTGAGGCAAACCAGTTAAAGGGGTTGTCTCACTACAGGGATTGCTTTTTATGTTAAAGATCTTGCAAAAACAAGTCACTTTGCAATATATGTCCATTAACAGTGGCCCCTACCATTCCTAGATACCTTCTTGTATGGGGCTGTGTGCCCCAGGTCCTTCTAGCGGTCCATATAACCGGTTCCTACAAAACTTTTTTGATCTTTCCTGATAGGCTGCCAGCGCTGGTTGCTATAGCTACCAGACCTGGCTTCTACTGATCAGTAGAAGCCAGTAAAAAACCCCTGAATTCAAACTGAAACAAGGGAAAACAGGACGGAGGAGAAGGAGAATCGAGGGAAAAGTTGAGAAAACCCTTTAAGTCCATCTGCAGAAAGCTGTTTCGGGGTATTTGCCCCTCGTCAGTGCAGCACAGAACTTACTGGTTGGCTGTGTAAGAGGCAAGAGTTGCTTAGAAGGGGGAAAAAAATCAAGCCCTGCTAGAAATGACCAAAATCATTAAAAGTTACAAAATGGCAAAAAAAGCAAAGAAACTAACAAATACCTCTACAAACCCAAACATGATGAATGTAACCTCCTGTTCTATAAGCCTGAGACAGCAATGAATGTGTTACACACTAACCGTAATGTATGTACTGTAGTTAATTGAGGTTAACGGCCCTTTAGATCTATTTAAACAAACAATAGCTCACCCCATTACATTTCTTAAAATACACACAGAATCGTGAGCAAGAACCTGAAAGAAAGGAGGGGGGAAAAAAACACAAAAGAAAATGAAGACAAAACACTGAGCTGGCGCCGATGACCGAGGGGGAACTGCAATTTAGCAAAAGGCGTAAGGAAATGCAAACAAACGATGAAACAATCACAACCCCCTTCTTACCAACTTTAACCAAAAGCGGGTCTTTTTTAAAAAAAAACCCCGGGGGCCCCCCCTTGGGGGGAGGTACAGGAGCAGCAGGACGCTCACCTTTTCTGCAAAATAAAATTTTCGAGCCCCTTAGCTGGAAAATTACAAGAAGCTGTCAGTAGGGCACCGGCGGACTGGCAGCATAAAAGCACAACGAAAACTGCCGCACAAAGTCATGGCCCGTATACTGTGTGACTGCTAGACTACCCGGGCCGGAGCATTGGAACACACTACCCTGCTCGATGGGGTAGAAATACTGGTACAACGGGCGCTGCAGTAACGAATGGCATGAAAAAACAATCTCCCAAAACGGGGGGCAGGACTTTGTTGGGGTTTAGGAGACACTGCCTTTTTTAAAGGAACCTCAATAAACCGTCAAATGCATGAAACACTCACGTGTTCGAAATAAAGAGTATTCCCTGCATCATTTTTTTTTTCTGTGGTTGGATTTTGCAGTGAGGGTATTTGGATGGCTCTATTAGTAATAGGAGATGCTATGCGAGCACTAATAATAATTGAGGGGCAATCGTCTGGCACTAGTAATAATGGGGGGCAATCGTCTGGCACTAGTAATTATGGGGGGGCAATCGTCTGGCACTAGTAATTACGGGGGCAATCGTCTGGCACTAGTAATTATGGGGGGCAATCGTCTGGCACTAGTAATTATGAGGGGCAATCGTCTGGCACTAGTAATTATGAGGGGCAATCGTCTGGCACTAGTAATTATGAGGGGCAATCGTCTGGCACTAGTAATTATGGGGGCAATCGTCTGGCACTAGTAATTATGAGGGGCAATCGTCTGGCACTAGTAATTATGGGGGCAATCATCTGGCACTAGTAATTATGGGGGGCAATCGTCTGGCACTAGTAATAATGGGGGGCAATCGTCTGGCGGTATTAACAATGATGGGTACTAAGTTGTTACTATTAATAATGGGGGAGACAACCTTCTGGCACTATTAACAATGATAGGTACTGTAATGACGTTTTTAATAGAGGGGGGCACCATTCTGGCACCTTTAACATTGACGTGTAGTTTATTGGAATTTTTAACAATGGAGGGCATTTTTCTGGCACTATTAACAATGATACGTAGGTACTCTATTGGCACCATTACCAATAACACTAATAGTAACGAGAGAGGGGGAAGAAAACCTTCTGGCATTGTTTGCAATGACGGGTGCTCTAATGGCTCTTTTTAATAATGGGAGGGGACAGACTTTTGGCAAAATTAACAATGATGGGTTCTCTACTGGTACTTAATAGTGGGGGGCAATCTTCTGGCACTATTAATTATGGATACCTTGCTGGCACTCGTAATAACTGAGCAGGGGCAATCTTCTGGCACTATTGACAATGATGGGTACTCTTCAGGCCATTTTTAATAATGGGAGGTAATCACCTAACACCATTAACAATGATGAGTAGTCTATTGGCATTTTAAATAATAAAGGATAATCATCTGGCACCATGATGGGTACTCTACAGGTACTATTAATAATGGGGGGGGGGGGGCAACATTCTGCCATTGTTAACAATGATGTGTACTCTACTGGCACTTATTAAAGGGGGCAATTTGCTGGCACTATTAACAAGGATGGGTACTCTATTGGCACTATTATTAATGAGGGGCAATCATCTGGCACCATAAAAATGATGGGTACTCTAGTGACACTAATAGGTGACAATTTTCTGGCAGTAGTGACAATGATGGACCCTCTAATGGAGCTAGAGGGAACAGCATTCTGACATTGTTAACAATGATGGGTACCCTAATGGTGCTATTAATAATGGGGGGATAATTGTCTTGCACTATTTACAATGATGGGTACCTTACTGGCACTATAAATAATAGGAGGGAAGGGGAAGCTTATGATATTGGTAACAATGATGGGTATCCTAATTAATATTATTAATAATGGGGGGGGATTTTATAGCCCTATAAACAATGATGAATGCTATGTTGGGGGAAGCCAGGAGGCAGCTGGGAGAAAATGAAATATGTGGTGGGTTCGAAGTCAGAGCAATCATAGAAAAAAAAAAATGAACACTCCGGGCAAACAGTGGATATACGGTGTTCTGCCAGGAGAAGGGTTTTGGGCACCAGGCTCGACACAGAGATTGTATCTTCTGGATTGGATCCGTGTGTCCTGTTCTTACCCTCAGGCCCCGCAGTTCTGTCCAGAGAGCGTTGCTTTAAGCCAGGATATGCACAATGCAGATGTACTAAAGTGATAGCAATTCAACTGTGATATATTTAGTCTGTATCTTCTTGGCAAACACAGACTAAAAATCAGCATGATATCAAATTCAAAAGATCACCATATGTATACATTTGCTGCAGTGCAATTATTTTAGGAAATATTATAATATGAAACCTGGAGGGATTTGTATGTAGTCATGACAGCAGAAGACAAAGTTGTAGAAGCAAAACAAAAAATCTTTTCCATGCAAAATTGCCCGGATTTCAAATATTTTTTTTTATGTGTGTTACTTTATGAGACCCATCAGTGTATCAGGTATAGGGCAGGAAGGGTCAGGGATCAGACAACAAACAGCTCTTTTTTTCTAGAAATGCCCCTAAAGGTTGTGAATGGATTTCAGCTCAGTGAGGTCCAACTAAACAACTGTGCCTACCATATCCCGGCCTTCTATACTAGGAGGACAGACGCCTTTGATCTCAATGTAACTTGATGAAAGCCCCACTGATCATGACCAACGCCTTCTGTCAGCGGCCACTGTTAAAGGGGTTAAAGCAGCAGTCTTTCCTGTTTAAAAACCATTTACTGTGTAAAACGACAGGCTCACGAATCTATTGCTGTACTTTGTCTATTTTCCTCGCTCCCAACCTCAGTTGCAGTGCAAGTTGCCTTTTTTTTCCACATTATGTTGAAAACCTTGAGAGGCAGGACCAAAAGGGTGGTTTCATAGGCTGCCCAGGAAAAGCCAAACCCCCTCGGTCACGTGATCTCCTGGGCTTTACACAAAAATCCACTGGGCTTCCAGTCATCACACAGCTGATGTACAACTCCAGGAAGCCTATAGAAAATGTAATGAAAAAACAAAAGTGCTCAACTATGGAAGAGGTATTATCTACAGGGGTGTTGTGGGACCTAAAAAAAGCTTATTTGTCTATTGGGACATGACTTAACCCCTTAAGGACCCGGTGTTTTTTCTTGTTGTTGACACGTTCGTTTTTTCCTCCTCGCCTTCCCAGTTCCATAACTTTTTTATTTTTCACCTACATAGACATATGAGGGCTTTTATTTTGCGGGACAAGATGCACTTTCTTATGGTGTTATTCACTGTACTACAGAATATACTGGGAAACTGCAAAAAATTCCAAGTGGGACAAATTTTGAAAAAAAACGTATTTTCGCCATGTTTGCGGGTGTTTTGCTTTTACAGGCGTTCAATCTTCGGTAAATACAATGTGTTATCTGTATTCTACGCATCCGGCAATACCAAACATGTAGGATTTCCATTATGTTTTGGTACCGTAAAAAAATTCCAAACTTTTTCTATTTTTTAAATTTGCACCACGGCGCCATTTTGTGCGACCAATAACTCCTTTGTACTAGCACCTACAGACGTCAGTGAGGCGGCATTTTTTGTTGGCTGAAGTGTACTTTTTATCGCTACCAGTTTGCAACGCATGCGTCTTTTTTTTATCACTTTTATTCCATTTTTTAAGTGACGTAAAATGACCCAAAAACTATTTAGGCGTTTGGATTTTTTTTTTCTCCTACGGTGTTCAGCGTACGGGATAAATTATGTCATATTTTTAAAGATCGCATTTTTCCGGATGCGGCGATACCAAATATGTGTAACTTTTTTATTATTTTATTGTTTTTATTTGTAAAATGGGGAAAGGGATGTGATGTGAACTTTTAATACTTTTTTTTGTACTTGAAAACTTAATATATATATTTTTTTTTACTGTAACATTGAGTCCACTAGGTGTTGACCACTCGGTGGCGCGATTGTTAATACAGTCTAATGCATTGCATAGACAATGCATTAGACTGTACCAAGATGGCGGTTTCCCCACTTCCTGTCTGTGGCCGGAAGTGGGGCAAACCAGGACATGGCAGTGATGGGAGCGTTCACAGGGCTCCCCGCTGCCATGTCCAGGCTTCGGATCGCTGCAGGTATGCTGCGGCGATGCCGATCTCCCTGAAGATCGGTGCGCGGCACCGATCTTCATTTATTCAGACGCCGCGGCCATCTTTGCCATGGCATCTGAAGGGTTAAACAGCTCAGGCGGGCGATGATGCCCGTTCGTGCTGTAACGGCCAGGTGTTAGCGGCGATTAGCCGCTAACACCCGGCGGCTGTGCGGGCGGGGGGTCGCGGAGTGATCCCCCGCAATGCCCCTTAGGGAACCTGGGACATACTCATATGTCCAGAGTCCTTAAGGGGTTAAAAAAAGAAGATAAGACTCATGCTTACTTCCCATCCACTCCCAGCTGTTGGTCCATACATCCCAGATGTAAGCAGGCAACGTTCATCGTCCACGTGGCAGGTGCAGCCAATCATAGGCCACAACATCCCCCGCATGTGACCTCTATGGCCTGTAACTGGCTGCAGTCGTCACATGAATGAAGACCATTCAGTGCTACAGCCAGGATGAATGGACCGGCAGCCGGGAGTGAACGGGGGCGTCCGGGAGGTAAGTACGAGTCTTAGCTTCTATGTATAATCATGCCCCAACAGACAAATGAGCATTCTTAATCCCGAACACCACTTACAACTTTTTTTTTTTTTTTTTCACTGGACAACTCTTACAACTGTAACATTTGCTTTTCACTACTTTTTATTCCAGGGTTCAACCCTGGAAGGGCACGATTCCCTCTAGGCACATTAGCCTTTTACCCCATTTTATCTTTACCCTATTGGACTATTATTGTCTGTGCCCACTGAGGATTTCAGCCATTGCTGTCTGAAACGCATCTGAGACATATTTATAATTTATATAAGTCTAGGGATTTTCTATAGGGTATAATAGGTACAGTGGTGCTTTTCAGGGTGCATTTCTCGCTAAGAGCATCCGTTGTATCAGGGACAGGACAGCCTGCTCACTTAACCCACACTCTTTCTACAGTATGGGTCAGTGAGGATTCCAGAAGATGGCTGATTTCCCTGATCTAAGGAATCAACTTTGAATTGTGTCCTACATTTGGGGAGTTTTTTTCAGATTTTTCACAAATATTGATCATTTTAAGTATTGAAGCAAAAGTTAAATTTTATTGCAATATCTTCCTTTTTGATGTTTGAGCTGTGGATATTGTTAAGTAATTACACATTTTTTCCTTTTTGTTGCTTTTTATTGCACATCATAGGGAATGTCTACTGGAAAAATTATTGATCACCATCTGTTGCAATATCTAGGGCTAAGACATCATATAGATCTTTTTCTAGAATCATTTTAGGAAAACATGCATGCTCAAGGTGAATCAGAGGAAGCTGAAATCTTGCTTGTAACAGGATAGGAGTTTCATGTTTTTTTTTTCATTCGGGAAATCCCATTTGGTTACATAAAGTGTTCTGATAAACAGCTGATCACAGGAGGGCCCCACCTTTAGGCTGCGTTCCCACTGCACAGGACAAATACTGGCCGATTTGCCGTCCGGTATTTGTCCTGTTTTGCGGCCGTCCCCACGGCCGCGGGGGGGGGGGACGACGGCTTTTCTCCACGATGAGCAAAGAAAAGCCCTCGCCCTTCACATTGACATGCACAGATTCTGTCCGAAAACCGGACGGAAGATTGTGCAGGTAGAATGTTTTGCGGCCAGACCGCGGGCGGAAAAAAAAACGCCGGACGAAAACCCTGCAGTGGGGATGCTGAAAACGGGTTTTCCACAGAGCCCCGTTCTGCTAATTTTCGGCCGGTTTTTCAGACGGTCTGCAAAACCGCAAACCGGCTGAAAAACCGTCCGAAAACCCGTGCAGTGGGGACATGCCCTTAGAAGACTTTAGCAATAAGCTTTGGGAGGTTCTACAGACATTTCAGCTCTGCTACTCCCAGCTGAGCCTGTTAGAGGAATGTTGGAGATGGAGGGGTTCTAACAGCAGGCACAAGGCTATAGAGCTCTAAAGAGTTACAGTTTGTGAGGAAGAAAAACAAGCTGCTGATAAGATACAGCAGGAAGGGACCTCACTATACCCAGTCAGAGCTGGTATACCGACCTCAAGGGAAAGAATAATTGTACTTACTTAAATCATTGGGCAGTATATCTAATGCAAGAAGTTGTTAATTCCTCTAGATCAGGGGTGTCAAACTCGTTTTCACCGGGGTTCACATCAGCCTCACGGCGTGCCTTAAAAGGCCGACATAATTTTAGAACTGTGTAAACTTCTCCTTAACTGTTACATTTGTACAGTATTGCCATTATAATTAGCCCCTTGAGGGGAACCAGGAAGAATATATTGCCCACATAGGTAGATAGGTACATATGACCCTTGTAGGTAGATAAGTGGATATAAAGCCCCCTGTAGATGACAGGTATATCTGCCCATGTAGGTAGATAGGTATTTTGCCCCCTGTAGCCAGGTAGTAATATGCCTCCTGCAGCCATCTAGAGTCTAGATGCTCTTTGTAGCTGCTTTTTTTTCTCCCTTTCCAATTGATAAAGGTGTTGGATGGTGAACCCTCTATTAACCTAATATTCTCTTCCGAATGGATTCCCTAAACCAGATAATCCTTTGCCATGTCAATGAAGATATAGCCCATTCATTACATGGGTACCAATGAAATAATGGCCATCCGTGATATCGTCAGTGCTGTTGTATCTATGGATTGCCATTTGGAATCCATTTGTTTCTCCCTCTCCTTCCTCTACCAGTTCCGGTGGTTTCTTGCTTAGCATCCACAGCAGACCCCACACCCTCTCAGCCACTTCCCAGCAGAAATTCAGAGGACCTACAGGAGATGTACTTTAGTTTTATCTGTTAAATTGATACAGTTTGGTTTACGAGCTTGAAGAAAACCTCAGAGACTGACAAACAGATGTTTCTGTGACATACAGGAACGGATCCTTTGGTTTAGCTGCGGGTTTGGTGTAGGTCCTTGCCGAGCAGCAGAATCTGAGGAGCCCCTGACTTTACCCTCTATCCCTGCAAGGCAGCTTGGACTCCACTGCAGGGAAATCCAAGGTCGCTACTCACAGTGAAGTCACTTGCGGTGACAATTGGTGTGAACAGGGTACCAAAGGGTTAGGCAGAGACATAGTCAAGACACAAGGTCATGGAAGTCAGCATTGAATTGTAATCAGGTCACAGGCTAAGGTCAGGAAAGTTTAGTCTTTAACAAGTAAAAGCTATGCTTCATTGAGATCAGGGGGAATGGCTTGGCCATTCAAGAATATTCCACTTCTTTGCTTTAAAGGGGTTGTCTCGCTACAAAGAATAGCTTTCAAATTGTAGGGAACACAAAATAAAGACATTTTCCAAATATATTGCATTGTTCCTCTTTTTCCCTAAAGAGATACAAGTGAATTTATTACCTCCATGGCTATTTCAGTTCCCCCAGTAAAACCCACCTGTAAACAAATCTCCCAGGGCTGCTTGTTCAATGAGATAACAGAGAGTGAGTCATCACACAGGTCAGCAGTGTCAGTCAGTGTCCTGTGCTGCCAGACAGTAAAAAGCTTGATTTATCTCAAGTAAACAGCTCTGTAATTAGGGCTTTTGTTTTGGGGATCAGATAAGAAGTCCTTTGAGTAGTTTGAGAAGCTAATCTAATCTAATTAGCATCTGAAAGCACGGAGCTTATGCTGTACAAGCACGGAGTTTATGCAAATTAGTCTGAACCAGGAAGTGACAGAGAATTTCTTTCATGCATTCTTTGAAACCCTGTGGGGAGACAACTCCTTTAATAAACTCCAGAGTTGCTTTTGCTTTCTGTTTTGGGTCATTGTCCGTCTGTATTAAGAAACGCCGACCAGTTTGGCTGGATTTGAGCACACAGTATGTCTCTGAATACCTCAGAATTCATCCGGCTGCTTCTGTCCAGTGTCACATCATCAATAAACACTAATGACCCAGTGCCACTGGCAGCCGTGCATGCCCAAGCTATCACACTGCCTCCACCGTGTTTTACAGATGATGTGGTATGCTTTGGATCATGAGCTGTACCACAACTTCGCCATATGTTTTTCTTTTCATCATTCTGGTAGAGGTTGATCCTGGCTTCATCTGTCCAAAGAATGTTCCTCCAGAACTGTGCTGTCTTATTTAGTTTTTTAGTTTAGAGCCACTTTGTAAGGGCATCTTTTGCTCTTTTGGACCCAGTTTGTCCATATCATACATGGTCACCTCCACCCTCTTCTTCATTGCATGGAAAATGTACAATTCAGGCAAATGATAAAGAATTCAATAAACCTCCACAAACTCTTAAAGATAAAAAAAAAAAAAAAAGAAATAATGCTGGATGTTTTTGAAATCTTTTTGTATTTGACAGGACGGCTCGGTAAACATGGCACATTTCTAATTAATGTTTGAAGATGTTCTAGATTCATAAACCCCCACAAGAGCATCTGATGGCGGAGTATTTTTATCACCTGACGCAGAGAGCAGCGTTGTGCTCCTTGTTGTATCTCCTCGCACATCAAGTGTCCGTGCTTATTAACACCTGTCCAGAAGCATGCTACACACTTCAACACATTCGCTGTAGGTATGAACTGTAATTAGTCTAGCTGTCAGGAAAGCACTAATAATATTGCGTTACAGCCTTTTTATTACTGTGTGATGGATTTAATAAGTAGATGCCCTTTTTGTTTTCTGCGCGCCGTAAGTGACATAAAAGAAGCTGTTGGGCGATCAAAGAGAAGTCGTGTTTCTCTTCTGCGAAAATAAAACTCAACGTCCCATGTTTTAGAAGAGGGTTTTCTATTTAAGTGTTTGTCTAGAGAAGGAGCCTTTTATTATACGGCAAAACACTCACTTAACTGTTTGCATTGTTTTTATGGCATCAGTTCAGCATAACTGTTAAAAGGGTAAAACCCTCAGTAATAGGACTATAATCGGATTAGAAGGTGGAGGGCAATACAGTAGGGACTCCCTTAATATACTCTGGGGAGATCAAGGCTATTAATGTACATATCTGAAGAGTTATTTTCTTCTCTAGCAAATACATTGGGGATTGGTAGATATTTGCCAATGAATCCAGAGTGCCCTAATAAGACATTCGAAGGGGAAAAAATCTCTCCTTGAGGAGAGGGACCAATAAATTGGACGGTGTGAGGATTTACTTGCCATTCAGACCTCACGGACTGTTTTGCATAAAGCAAAGGCTTATGGGAAAAGAGCTGAGGAGCTCCACAGCGCACTCTATTGGATGTAGTCACACATGTAGTCGTTCACATGTAGCTCGCAGGAGCCTAGCAATGTGAAAGGTATTTGACCCAAAGTCCAACTACAGACAGCTGTTTCGGGGTATTTGCCCCTCATCAGTGCAGTGTAGAACTTACTGGTTGGCTGGTTGAGAGGCAAGAGTGGCTTCAGAAAAATCTCTCCTTGAGGAGAGGGACCAATAAATTTTACTTGCCATTCAGACCTCTTGCCATTTACTTGCCATTCAGACCAGAACTGAGGATGACATCCTATAGAGTGCGCTGTGGAGCTCCTCAGCTCTTTTCCCATAAGCCTTTGCTTTAGGTAAAACAGTCCGTGAGGTCTGAATGGCAAGAGAATCCTCACACCGACAAATTTATTGGTTCCTCTCTTCAAGGAGAGATTTTTCTGAAGCCACTCTTGCCTCTCACCCAGCCAACCAGTAAGTTCTACACTGCACGAGGGGCAAATACCCCGAAACAGCTGTCTGTAGTTGGACTTTGGGTCAAATCCCTTTCACATTGCAAGGCTCCTGCAAGCTACATGTGAATTGAGGAGAACTACATCCAATAGAGTGCGCTGTGGAGCTCCTCAGCTCTTTTCCCATAAGCCTTTGTTTTTCTAATACGACAGTTTTAAAGTACTGCACTCACTTGCTTTAAGGGGGTACAACTGTTTGATTGACTTGCTTTAAACATGTAAGCAAAGATAAATATAGACTATTACCAAATACCTTGCTGTTCTGATTTTGCTTTTACACACATGCTTCCCTAGTTACTGGCCCCTTCTGCATGCTCTAGCAGTGGCCGGGATGGTGATGTCACTCACTGCTGTTTAAAAATAACAGCTCCAAACAAATTACACTTTTGATGTTAGATTGCTCAAGAGATAAGTGAGATTTTATTTGCTTTGAGTGCACACAGGTTCTCTGGTTACCAACCTGCTCTCCCTTCCCGATTAGATGGACAGAAGGTAGTGATGTAATCACTTTTGATTGTTTACTTTGAGCTCTAAAGCTGGGAATATGGATCCGATATGCCAATACTGCTATAGAACCACCCACAACCTAACCAGGAAGAGTCAGGAAGTGTAAATCTTAAGCTGTGGCTGTGTGAAATAGCATGGTGAGACAGCTCTTTAACGTTTTAGAGCTCTGCAGCCTTGTGCACTACATTTTATAAACTTCCAGCAGTCATATCAATGTAACAGGGTCAGCTAGGAATAGCAGAGCTGCTATGTCAATGAACATTATTGAACCACCCACAGCCTAACCAGGAAGAGTGAAGAAGCATGCAGCCAAGCAGGTGCATGTTTGGATGAATTTTTGCTGCAGCAGAAACGCCCCCCCCCCCCGATAGTTTTAAAAAGGGGGGCTGCGGAGTCAAAATGTTCAAGAATTGTCATGACAATGCTTTGAACGGATCCGAAAGACGCATCAGAAAGACGCAAGTAAACACAGATCGGTGAGGACTCGTCTGAACGCTGCTGCGTGTTTTACATTAAAAGCAATCACACTGCACATTGTTAGATGCGGGTTTGGGTCCATTTAAGGTCCGAAACTTGGATCCAAACGCGCATCTAAAAATGGATCCAAAAATGGAACCAACACGCCGTGTGAACATACCCTAAGTCTCCATATGCCTTAAAGGGGATGTATCGCTTCTTTAGTTTGGCTGATTCACACTGCTCTCAGCTTCTCAACTCTAGAAATGCAGGGGCGTTTCTTCCCCTCCCAGCTGGGTGACATCATCCCCCCTTCACTGTTCATGCTGGCTCCCGAGACTCTCCCCCCCCTGATTCCACATGTCACTGTGTCTCCCTATCAGTCTTCTTATGTAAGAGCTGTATACATACCACAGGCTGCATTCAATCTAGACTGAGGACTGATCTCTTATCTCACAGCTGGAGATTTGTTTCTTTCTATGAAGGGCACAGATCTCCCTTGTATGCAGGAGAGGCAGGGATCGGCACACAATTGTATTGTTTCCTGATTGTAGAAGCCCTGCAATGTTATTCTGTTTCTTCTGGCTGTGCAGAGTGAAAATGTGCCGGTCCCTTACTTTGAGTGAAAGACAGGAATGCTGAACAGAATGCAAATGGGCTCTCAGCTAGTGAAATGCAAGGAGGAGGGATCCGACCAGCACTGGGGAACTGTGTTTACAGAAACAGAAGATAGGGGATCCAGTGATAACAAGACAGCTTTGCTAATGACATCCAAATGCAAAGTTGCTTGTTTTCACTGTCCCCTTATTCTGAAGACCATTCAATGAAATTACACAACCCCTTTAATGGTGCCACTCCCTAATGAGGAACATAAAGGAGTTGTGTCATTACAAGCTTTCAGCCTACCTCAGTGTGCCTGGCAGTTGAATTTAGGGGCGTGCTTCTTGTCTGCCTCTTCTCCTCCCTCTTCCCCCCTCCCCTCAGCACACAGAAAGCTCTCCTTGTATCTTCTATACAGCAGGGGGAGGAGCGAGGGGGCTTGCTGCCAGAATTAACCCTGTGTGTGTCTGCCTAGGTCTGCTGCAGGCTGCTAAATCAGCTGTATTAGGGCTGATCTATGAGTGTGGAGAGGTCTGAGAAGCTGTGTATGCTAATAGCAGAGCAGAGGGAATGCATGTGTTCCTATACCCCCTGCTGTAGCATACATATCTCCACATCTCCAGCAACAACAAACCCTATCAGAACAGACACAGGGCAGCTGGGAAGTGTTACTATACTCAGGATGTGTCACTAGTACAGCAGAGCATGAAGCGTTCACATGCCCCCTGATCTGTTCTATTAGTATAGTCACAGCTCCACAGACACATCATGATTATAGTAACACACAGGGTCACTGCTGTCACATCTATTGATCAGCTTCACCTCTGCTCTCCTCAATCTGTGTAGAGAGCAGGAGGAAGCAGGCACACACAGGGTTAATCCAGGCAGCACAGACACAGAAGCCAGAGCCCTCCCCCTCCCTCCACTACAGAAGCATTCTGTGCTGGAGGAGCTCTGTGCTCTGACCTGTATTCTGAAAGGTGATGAGTCATCAGACCTGACAGCCAGTGAGATAAAGATCAACAGGTCAGCTGCTATAGAGATTTGAGAAGCTGATGCACTACTACTAACAGGGATAGCTCAAAATCAGTAGGACATTTGTAATGAACATATATTGCAAAGCTGCTTGTTTTTTAAAGATCTTTTAATTAAAACCCAATCATTGTAGCGAGACAACCCCTTTAAGCCTTTGGTGCTGCATCTAAAGCCTCTCACCTGACCTCACCACAGTACTTTACTCTGCACTGATGAGGGGCAAACATCCTGCTGTTTGTATGTGTGCTGGCTTTAATCTCCTAATGAAGATGCAAAGCTCAGTGAATCACCCAACAGTCGGTGCCCTACTCTGCATTGATAAGAGGCATGCACCCGAAACAACTGTCTGTAGACAATTATCTGGCTGAGCTTTAAAGGGGTTGTCTCACTACATTGATTCGTCCTGTTTCCTTGGTTTCATTTTGAATTCAGGGGCATGTTTACTGGCGTCTACTAGGCTGCAGTAGAAGCCAGGTCTGCAGCTATAGCAACCAGTGCTGGCAGCCTATCATGAGTGATTGAACAGGTCTGTAGCTATAGCGACCTGAGGAACTGATGCAGCCCATACAAGAGGGGATATCTAGGAATAGGTAGGACACTGGTAATGGACATAAATTGCAAAGTGTCTTGTTTTTGCAAGATCTTTCACATAAAAAGCAATTCTTGTTGTAAGACAACCCCTTTAACTCCTAGTCGCAATGCAAGGCTCAGTGAGTCGGATATGACTTGATTAATGCTACATTTAATAAAAGGTGCTGGAGTCCTAGCTCTTTTTCCTTGAGCTTTCTTGAATTTATAAAGTGTTCATGCCTTGTAAGTCTCCAGACACCTTCATGGTGCTTCTCCCTAATAAGGAACAGTATCCCTTTTAAATTGAATCTTTACAGGTTTGCTACAAATGTAAATAAGATGTCTTTGCCCAGTTTCTAACGTTCAAAAGTATTGAATAATAAAGTTAAATAAATATATATATATATACACACACACACATACGTACACACACACATACATACATATAAATACACATTTCTTGTACATTTAAAGTATTTATGTAGTTTGAAGTATTCCATCTTGGTAATAATGCTAATTGACTTCTTGGAATATCTCGGAGGTACTGAATGCACTGTTCTGATCAATACTTTGAATACCCTGAAGTTACTAATTGGATCACTGTCATCACTACTTTGATTGACCGGGACCAAAATATAATACAGACTCTTCATTTTGTGCCACAAATCGCTTCTAAGCCGCAGAAACCAAACATACAAGATCCCTAAATTTAAAGTGTTCTTTACATGCTGCCTTTGTGCAGCCCATTAAGGAGCTGGCTGTTTGGTTGATTTATTAGCTAATACATTTTTGATGACTGGTAACTCCTATAAAATTGCTTGGGTGCTGACTACTTTGATTAATAATTCCAGAGCACCGAAACCATCAAGAATTCATGTATCAGAGTAAATTACAGCTAGAAGTATATTAGATATTCCATAAAACAAAGAGGAAAAAGGTTGGTTTGGTCGTTTTATCTCGTTTCCATTTATTTCTTTTAATTTATAATCAAAATTATCATACCGAAGAGATGTGACAAACGTAGCGACGGCGGAGAGAGTGAAGAATGCTAAAAAGTCAACAGTCAGATGAGTTGTAAAGTTTCTGTTCAAGAATTGATGGACATTTCATTTACTTTGGCCAGGTCCGAAAATAGCGTTTTGTAATCACCTTCAGCTGCTTCATATGGACTGATGTTTAGGCTCCACACTCCTCTCATACAGAATCCTAACCGGAACAAGCTCTGTATAGACATTGTGCCAGTGAGGACGGTTGAGAGATTTCAGCTCTGAAGTCTGCAGAATGGTGAATGCAGCTTTGAATAATAATACAGGCTGTAAATGAGGATGTGTACAAGATAATTAGCTAAAATAGGGATGTCATATGGATGAATAGGGCCTCTACTTTACCACTGTATGCCCCCAAATTAATACAGAGGCTTGTGGTTTGTTTTATAGGACTCTATAAATACGGAGAGTTTTTCCTTTAGATGCAACACATAGAACGCTCAATGAAAAAGGCAGTGCATAAAGGCCAGAAGGCTCTGTACTAAGGAGTCTTGTGGCCCTCTTGTAATACTTCATGGGACTTCATTTGAACATCAAGAAGTGTTTCATGGTTTAGAGTGGTGGTTCAGAGATCAAGCACTGGAGCGTGCAGCCAAGGTGAGCATTGACCAAATGGGGAAGTGCAAGGATATTTCAGTCACCCCAAAGACTGATTACTGCCATTATGCTCCAAATAGCGCTATATGGCTGTGAGACCTGGAAGAAGAAAAAGAAAAATCAATGCTTATAAGCTGTGGTGATAGAGGAGACTTCTATGAATCCCATGGACACAAAGGGTCACCAACAATGTTCTTCATCGTATAAACCAAGACGTTTTCCTGAAAGGCAAGACCACAAGACAAACGGATTTATTTTAGTTGAATAGGAGAAATTAACTAGATGCTACACGGGATAGTTAATGGCAAAAGGAAATAGGATGTCACGGGTGATGGTAGTGGATCCTCTTGGTCACCGTGTGAGATGACTTAATGAACCACACCAGAGAGTCTAAGGAGCCACCTGGTATTCACCAGAGCCTGCCACAAGGTGGGATGGACTTCACTTTGGGGGACTCCTAGGTCACTAACCTTAACATGGCCGCTTGCGATGACCGCGAAGGTGCTGGCATGGTACAGAAAGAGCAGACAAGATGTGGTCGGTATGCAGATAGTAGGTTAGAACAGGCAGCAGGCTAAACATGGTCAGGTCACCCGGCAGGCAGGTGGCAGACAGAGAAGCATAGGTTGGAGTCTGGATATCATAAGACTAAGACACTGGGCATTAAGGTAAACACACCAATACACTGGCGAGGGTGAGAGGGGGAAGTGACCTAATAAAGATTAGTATTCAGCGGATCACTGGCACTTTAAATTTCTGAGAGTCGGGGAGAAGGTATACGTCCGCCGGAGTCAGTGAGCAGGAGCAGGGAGCGGTAAGTAACAAGTGGACCAAGGACCAGAGACATGGTCGCATCCACGGTCCCGAGCAGGTATTGTGGCGTGCATCGTGCCACAGAAGACCTTAGGTGTGTTGGTTGGATACCATGAAGAATGACACCGGAAAAGACATCAAGCAACTGAAAGAAGCTGTGGAAAACTGGGAAGCATGACAAAAACTGGCCTACAATCACCCAAGAATTGGACACCAGTGGATAGAAGAAGAAGAGATGCAAGGTGACTAAATACGAGTCATGTTTCAAATGGACTTGGGTCCCTTTAAAATTTTTATCCCCCAATCTGATGTTACCGGGCAGAAATTTGTAAGTATCGTTCAAAAGGGTAAGGTACAATTTTCCAACTTTTCAAAGTGGGGCCCACTAAAAATCAATAGGATGTCTCGTAATGTATAGATACAATATAGGGGCCTGCAAGCTCAATGCCGGGTTGATTTTTCCAAAAAAAAATTGTGAATTTTAAAAATTTTTAAAAAACACAACCCAAAGGAGATGGGGCCTGACAAACCCAAAAATTTTAAAGAGAAAATTTAAAACACCACACCGGGCAAAAAATCACATTAAAATTTTTTAAATCCCACTGTAAACTGAATTTAAAAATTTTTGAAAGAAAGGGCAGCTCCCGATTGACAAAAAAAATCCCAAACATTTTGCATCAAACTCCATAACTGCCTTATAAGAAAGCCAGTCTAAGTGAATTTGCCCCAATGGTTCTTATAGCGAGAGATCGAATTTGGAAACTGGTCTTTACCGCCAAATTCATGCCCATACCTAAATAACAAAATGGGGTAGAGATGGGCGAAAATTTCTCAAAAATTCTTTTGGGTCACTTCGCCGAATTTCCCGACAAAATAATTTTCGTTCCAAATTTTACTTCGGATAAATTTCACTTTAAAAGGCTTTCTTTTTCCCAGGCTGCAAAAGGGGCCTTTCGGGTTTGGCTTTTTAAACTTTTGTGCATTTTAAAAAAATCCCAAGGGAGTTTTGGTTTGGTTTTCCCATACAATGTTGTGTTTTAGTTTTACACCACTTTAAAACCTGCCCCCCGCAATTTTGAAATCGCCCCAACTAAAAAAACCCCTGGCCAAAAAGGGGGCAAAACTGCCCAAAAAAACCGAAGCGGAATGATTCCCCTGATAAAGTAAACCCAGAGAAAGCTGGAAAAAAACAAGCTGGGGGGCCCGGGTTCAACATCAGTACAGAGTGGGGGAGGTGACGGCGGCAGCCACAGAAAGAAAGAGGCAAACAGGGGCACAAAAACATTTTTGGGGTGGCAAAAACATGAAGGCCACAGTTGGCACAATGCCCAAGCGGGTGACGGTGGAAAGCAGAAATGGGGCCCGACATTGGCAAAATAAACATTTTTGGAGGTGGCAAAAACAGGAGTAGGGCCACAGGGGTGGCACAATTAACAGTTTTTAGGTTACGGAAAAGCAGCCACAGCGGCAGCAGCATGAGGTCAACAGGGGAAACAATGACATTCTGGGGGTTGGCAAAAAAAAGGATTTGGGCCCAGAGTGGCCCCAATGACAGAGTGGGGGGACGGGGGCCCGGGAGCAACAGAAAGAGTCGAAAAGGGGCACAATGACCCCGTTGGATTTCAGGGAACCCACAAAAACCCAGGAGCAGCAGGGAGGCCCCAAAAAGGGGAAACAATTGACAGATTTTGGGTAATTTGGCCAATACCAGTCCCGGGAAAAAATAGGGGTTTCGGGGCAGTTTGGAAAAAACCTTCGGGCAGATTTGGGGCTCAGCGGGTGGGGGAAAATCAAATATTTGGACTGAGGAAGGTAGTTTGAACCCAGACTCTTTTCCCTTCACAGTTTGGGTGAGGCGTCATGGCTGATGTAGCCTGACGCCAACATTTGGGGGGGTGGGAAAACCTTTGGGGCCGATCCAACCCCTAATTCATCAAAACAAAGGCGGGCTTCCCAAACATTTCCCTGGACAAGCGGGTTCTCCTTGGGGGTAACGAGGGCCCCCCGCCGCACTGAACACCCCCGCTCTGATGCCACACTACGGGCCCGGGGGCGGGACAGCTTCTCCACTGCAAATTTGGGCAAGTTGGGGCCCACAAAACCAGTTTGGCTGCCCAGAAATTCCCAGGGGAACTTCAAACCCGGGGGTGGAAAAGTGCGTCCAAGTGGGGGTCCACCCTGTTGGTTCAGGGGTCGCTCCGGTCCGCTCCCTCGGGAAACTGCCCTCCTCACTAGGGGGGTTGAAGGGGGCTGCATCATTGACTCCAATTTTGGGTTTACCTGAGGGAAAGGCGGGTATTTGCCCCTTACCCCCCCCCCTTTTCCCCCGGGAAACCGCGGCAGAAGTACGTGAGCCTGAAAAACCCCCCCGGGTAAAGACCCCCAAGGGGAATGCCGCACATAAGAAAGCGGCCAAACTGACTCCCTGGGGAAATTTCCCTATAGTTTTTTGAGTTTGTCCTCCCTCTCAAAAGCTGGGAAAAAGGCCCCCTTTTTTGGGCCCCGGAGCGAGGGTCCAAAAGGGTGGAGACCATAAATTTCTTTCCCCTTTCTGCCGTTTTACTATTCGGCTGTCACTGCCAGGCAAATCGGGCAGTGCGGGCCATCTGCACAATTGACTCCGGGGGGGCTCCCTGCCCCATCTCCATTTTATACTGCCACGGTTTTTGGGGGCCCATCTCCCTCGTTTTCCCTCATCCCATCTACACCTCCAGCTGCTCCCCCACTCTTTCCCCTTTTGGGTAGAAAATCCCCCCATTTCACCCAGACAACGCTTCTGTTTCCAATGTCCTCCTCCTCCTCCATTTCAGTCCCCCACCGGACCAGGGGGGCCGCGATGTATCCCCCACGTCTCCATTCCCCGCCCAGACAGATTTTTCAGCAACTGTTTTCAGGACAGAAGCAGTGGAAAGACTTTTTTTTATCCCGTATCCTGGCACTGACAAAAAAAAGTCGCCTCCCAAGGCCTCAAAAACGGGATGCTCATGCATAGCGCCACTGCTGACAACAAAGTTACACAAAGGGGGGGTGTCCTGTCCGCCGTAAACATCAAAAAAAATTAATGGCCTTTCTCTGTTTTTATACAGTTTGGGCCCCCAAAATGTGCAGGCCCGGGTTCCAACGGGGGAAACATTGCATATCAGAGGTGTTTGGGGGAGGGGCCCTTCTGGGCCCCCTGCAACAACCCCAGGAGGGTTGGGTTCCCCGGGGTTTGTAGGGAAAGGATGAATGCATTCAAAATTTTTCCCGGCAATTTTCAGGGAAAAATTCTGAAGATCGGTGGGAAAAAATTTAGAACCTTTTCACAACCAATTTAACACGTGCGCCCCTGCAGGGGGCCCGGAAACCCTCCCCCCTCGGTTTCAGTGGGGGACAACATGTTTCCTCCCCATTTCCCCCACCATGGTTCCGATTTTTCAGTTTGGGGCGGAGAAAGCCACACATCAAATTTTTTGCTGCCCTGACGCGGAAACAGTTTCCCTCCCCGTGTGACTTCGTTCGCCGAGGCCAAACCAGGGGTAGAACTGCGGGGACACCCTGTTCCCTACACATGTGGGAAAGAGGGGGCAGTAAATTGTGGGGCGGGGATTGGGGGTGGGGGGTGGAGGGGGAGGGGGGCGGGCATTGGCGCAGGTGGCAGCAGTTTAGACCAAAGTGGAGGAAAAAAGCGCCGTCCCCCCTTCCAAGTTTTTTGGTGTGCCGGGGTGAAGCACATTCACCCATTTGGGGCCTAAAAGGGCAAGTACGGCCCTGAAACCCAAATTAAAAAGCTCCAAAAAGTCCGCGCTGGCCCGTGCCCTTGGAACAAACCGATAAGCCAAAAACTGGCCCACCTTTTTTTCTACATAATTTTTTGAAGTGCTGGGACTCCCCTTTTTTGGGAAAAAAAATTAAAAGGCTTGGGAAAAACCCCCATCTTTTGGCTCGGCACAACCATTAGTTTTTTCCCTGAATGGTGCGGAGTCCACCATTTGGAAAGGGAGGACGCACACCAAACCCTTGGGACAGGAGCACGGTCAGCTTCTGCCCCCTTAGGATGGTTGGAAAGCATACTGTTGTCTCTTTGCAATCGCCTCGCGAACGACTGCGGCGCCATGATTTAAACGAGGAGAGGAGCATCTGGACCGGGAAAATTGATGTCAAAGAGAAACCCGCTCCCCTTTTGCAGAGGTTTTGGTGGAGCATTTGACTGGCTGCAATGGGATGCGGCCAAATGGGCCCCTTCTGCCGCTTTTTGCTGCGGGCGGCAGGGGGACCACCACATCTGAGCCGTATTTTCCCAGGGGCCCCCGGGGTGGTGACCCCTCAAGTGTTTTAGCAGGCCTTTTTGGGGCCAACATTAGCTCCCGGCCACACTTTTACCCTTTTTGCACCAGATTCCCACATATACCCATATTCGGGGGGCCCCCTGTGTCTTTGCAAAGAATGCCAAAAACCGCCGAGTAGCTGATTTTACCGCCAACGCTCCCCACTGAGTGACTCTGGGCCGCCCTGCCTCCTGATCCCCTATTCTTACTTTCTTGGACCTGCGAAGCGGGTTTTTATACCCCCCTGGCCCCTTGGGTCCCGACCTAAAACTGCGCAAACCTGCTGGGCCACGGGGCCCCACAACCCACTTTGGGTGGGGGGGCCGCTGCCTGACGCTCAACTGACGCCCTCCTCCTAAAATGATGAAGCCCTTGCCTCAACCCCCCTTTTCCCAATGCGGTCGGCTACATCATCCACAAATTTTTTTTTCCCTCGTCACTGGGTTTCCTCATCACCGGGCCCGGGGATGGGGAAGGCTGTCCCCTCACAACATGACCTCCCCATGCCATCTCCACGGGCTATACTTTGCCCCCCTACTGCAAAACGGGGATAATTTTTCCCCCTTTCTTCGCTGGGGCCAAATCTGCTGACTTCTCTCCTCAAATTGGTTTATCCTCGCATAAAGTTGGCCCCAGCCCAGACCAAAATAGTAGGGTCTCTGGCTTAGGGAAACCCATGGGACAGAGGCGGGTTTAGGACAGGTGAGGGCCCGCGACCCGCTCCCAGGGCCCTGCCAATAATTTTTTGGGCTGAGGGTTTCCCCCCGACTCTTGGGGGGTTTCAATGTCATCTTGGGGGGGGGGGGGGGGGAAGGGGGGGAAAATGGATACCTAGTCAACCAAAAAAAAAGGAAAAACCCCTTGGGGTTTTCTGAACAAAAACACAGCCCTAAAAGACAACGCATTTTTTTGGGGCCCCACCGAGGGGACCCCCCGCGCACGTCCCCCTTTCTGTGGGGTGCGACCTGGGCCCGTTCCAGGAATGTTTGTGCCACTTTCCCTCGCAGGTGGGAAAAGCCTGCCCCCCCTCGTCTGACAACTGTTTGTTTTAAATGACAGACAAATGTTTTGATAAGATTCCCGTATAAAAAATACACAAAACCCGTATTTGACTTTCCCAAAAGAACCCACAAAAAAGCTTGGGTAACCCTTGGATATAAATTGCGCTCCAAAAAATGGGCAGGAAAAATTGACTTTTATGTGCCGTTTTAAAAAATCTGTGTATTTTTCTGAAAAATAAAAGCACAAACAGGGTTAATTTAAACCCTTTGGTATATAATTAAGCTACAGAATTTCTTTTGTTTGGGTGAAAAACAAAGTTTCCCTTTTACTGAGTACAACTGCAGAAAAAAACACTTAGTTAACCCGGATGAAATTGCGCCCAAAAAATTGACAACCACAAAAATTTGAGATTTGTAGCTGTTACAAGGCATGTTTTCTCGCCCACCAAATAAAAAATTGAAAATTACCTTTGCTTGTGAATTATGCTACAGGAAAAAGATTTTTTGGGGGGTGAAATAAAAGTTTTTTTTCGTCACAAAACACAGAACAACGCTTAATTAACCCCTGGGAAATAAATTGCGCAAAAGAAAGGCCCCCGAGGCCTGGGAAACGCGTTGGGATTTTTTTTTTGGGGTCGATCCCTTTACCCCTTGAATTTCAATAAAGAAATACGGCTTTTAGACGCTGGACATCGTTCTTTTTATTTTTGCTGCTGCTGTCCTCATTTTCCGGGCGTCTTCATATCGGGACGGGTATCCCTTTCTCTTCCCGCGCAAAAAAAAGACAGCCAAAAATAAAGTGGTATTTGTTTGTAAAAACGCTTTTTCTTAAATAATCAACGGGAAACTTAGACCCCTTGGGATATTCAATGTGCGTGACAGATAGCTTTAAAAAATGTATATCAGCGCAGGGGACGCACACTGGACTTCAGACCAATCCCCCACAAAATTTTTAAAAATAGAACGAAAGAGAAGCAGTCTCTGGACAAGCGAGACCCCCCACAAAAAATCGCTTTTAAAAAACATTTCTTCATAACAATCACGCGCACACCTTCCCTGATCAGTACAGTGAGGGGAGTGTGAGCCCCCAGCGTCACGCCCGGACTTATAAGTGGGGTGACGTCCAGAATCCCGCCGGTCCGTTTGCTTCACCTCTGCACTGCTGCGGGCTATGCCCTTCTTCCCCCCGAGTGCTTTGCCCCATGTACCCAGTGCTCGCACCTTTTTATCAATAAAAAGCACATTCTTCACCAAATCCCCCAAACTTCACTTCTTTCAGAACCGAAGTTTTCCTGAAATTCTAAACGAATTCCACTTGGCTAGAATCAATTCGCCCATCTCTAAATATGAGGTGGGGGAAGTCAATTTATCATACCCTAATAAGTTATAGGAAAATAAAACAACCCCCTTAAGAACTTTTAGCTGAAAGAGTTAAAGGCTATAGAAAACCTAGGATTCCAGCAGCTGATTCTGAAAACGTACCAACTCGAAAGTGGTAAAAACAGCCAAGCAGCTGGTTAAAATAAATTCAGGTGGTATCTCACAAAATTCCCCTTTCCCCATCTCAAATTAAAAATTACTTTAGAAAACAAATCGTATGACTTCAGGGCGGTCCCCTCTGGTCGAGTTGAGGATAAATTGATTATGTATTCCAATGTACACTTGTTGGCATGTGTCCACGTCTAACGGAGAGTAAATATTTAAAAGGGACCCCCTGGGACAAATTTCCAAAAGTTATTCCTGAATAAGCAGTTTTTGGGGAAAACCCGGGGAAAAATTAAAAAGCAAGAAACATAATGAGTACTTCACTTGAAGACTGAATATGTGGAAATTAGTAAGAAAATTTATGATGCAATAAAAAACATTTGGACGTTTTTGACTTCTATAGATTTGAGGACTTCATTTGTTGAATCAATGCAGAGATACAACAGTGGTTTATAGTCCCCAGTAACCCTAAGCTTACTACGTGGTATCTGAGAAAGGGAAGATCTCTCCTTAGGGAGAGCGCCTACATAGGCGTGCGGAGATTCACTCATTGCCTCCCACTCAGCCAAGCTAGCATCGCTCTGCTCTGTACTGACGAGAGGCAAACACCCCGAAACGGCTGTATACAGATGGGTGATGCTGGCTTGACTAAATATCCCTTTTGCTTTCCACAGACCCAGTGGGTCAAAAGCAAATTGAGGATTTGTTACATCCAACAGAGGGCGCTTGAGCTTCTCAGCTCCTTTCCCATAATGCCTTGTTATATTCAGATGCTTCATGTAGTGCAAAAGGCAATGTTGAATCTCCACATGCCTATATGGGGCTCTCACACAGGAGAGATCTTCCCATTCTGATCCACTTATTGCCTCCCACTTAGCCAAGCCAGCATCGCTCTGCTCTGTACTGACGAGGGGCAAAACCTGAAAAGGCTGTATACAGATGGGTGATGCTGGCTTGGCTAAATATCCCTTTTCCTTTCCAAAGACAAAGTGGGTCAAAAGCAAATGGAGGATTTGTTACATATAATAGAGGGCGCTTGAGCTTCTCAGCTCCTTTCCCATAATGCCTTGTGATATGCAGATGCATCGTGGAGTGCAAAAAGGCAATTTCAAATCTCCACATGCCAATGTGCCTTCCTAAGGAGAGATCTTCCCTTTCTGATCCACTCATTGCCTCCCACTCAGCCAAGCTAGCATTGCTCTGCTCTGTACTGACGAGAGGCAAAACTCCAAAACAGCTGTCTACAGATGGGTGATGATGGCTTGGCTAAATATCCCTTTTGCTTTCCAAAGACCCAGTGGTTCAAAAGCAAATTGAGGATTTGTTACATCTAACAGAGGGCGCTTGAGCTTCTCAGCTCCTTTCCCATAATGCCTTGTGATACGTAGTATCTAGTGTAGTGTCATGTTACTACCAGCGGCTCAATCCACTCTCTCCATAGACCAGACTCATTGCGCAGCATAAAGGCTCAATTAGTGGACAGAGGTTGTGTGATGACATAAACTACTCACAAAAAGTTAAGGATATTTGGCTTTTGAGTGAAATTTCAGGATGAACATGAAATTTATTGAATATTTTTTTAAGTGAACTAAATGAGACCATCTCTTCCCTTTAGATGCACAAGTCCAACTGTTCATTGTTTCCGTACGTTTTGCACAACCTTACTGATCTCCAGCGAGGAGCTTAATGGCAAAATTCACTACAGGTGTTTGATCCCTGAATCGCCCAGTACATTTAGGGAATCAATTTGATATGGGATTTAAACAGTCCTCCTCATCCTGCTGTTCACATTTTGACACCATGAGACCCAATCCAATATCAGCAGCACTCTACTAGCACTAAAAAACAGTTAAAAGGAATGTAGGAATTATTGGAAAAGCATTTCTGCTACTTTAGATACATGAAAATGTGAGGTTCTTAGTGCACATTTTTGATCAAAACTGTAATAAGCACAGGTTTTTCAATCAATGCAGAGTAGTTTGTAGCTGGAATTTTCTCTCCCTGAAATGTGAAGGTCTGAACAAGCACCAAAAGACTTAGCATTATAGAGTAAGTTCCCATCTGTATTGAGGTCACCTTGTCGATTGGCAGGTGGGCTTATTAAAGTTTTGATCAAAATTGTACACTAACAACCTCACATTTTCATGTATCTAAAGCAGCAGAAATGTTTTCCCAATAATTCCCACGTTCCGTTTGACAGTTTTTAAGTACTGGTAGTGTGCTGCTGCTGATATTGGATTGTGTTTGTATTTTACGGCCACACCGGTGTGCACCTATGCTCATTTTTTGAACAAAATACAAGCTTTTAGGATGTGCACACAAAACACTGTTTTTCGACACCATGAGACCAAGACAACGCCTTTCAATCGTACTTCACCATTGCGAAGCATCAAGCAGGATGCTCTCGGACAGAAGTGGCCACTGAGGTTAGAGTGTCACAAAGTGTCATCAGCACGTTGTATCAGAGATACAGAGAGACTGGAAGAGTCACAGAAAGGCAAAGAAGTGGACGTCATTTGGCTCCCTCACACACTGATGACCACTTCATTGTACACACTGCCCTGCAGAACTGGATGATGAACACCACACAACACCAGGCACGTTTAAGGGAGGTGAGAGGCACCAAGTGTCACATCAGACCATTTGTAGCCATTTACATGAGCATGGTCTGATTTGTGTATAGGAGAAGACAGTCTCTGAGCCGAAGTGCAGGAACACAGTTTCTAACTAGCAGGAAAAATATGAGCCCTCATTTCACATACCAGTCGTTAACCAAACATTTGTTGGAGTAAGGCCTCAATCTCATCCCTTTTGCTTGCTTCACTGCCAGTATCCATTGGGATTCCATAGATCACAGACCTTACTTTTCTTTCCAGCTCATAAAATGTTTAGGATCGGGTCTACATGGCACCAAATTTATTAAAAGGCGCCTGCCCCTTAAAATGGTGCACTTTGGTCTGTCATAGAGTCAGAAAACGATATATATGCCTGTTATGAGCAGGTGTATATTTGCACTAAAATTTGTTACATTTTCTGGTATTCAACTAAATAAATATGGTGAAAATTTTGAGTTAACACCCACTTCTAAAAAAAAAAAAAAAAAACGTTTCAAAATTGTCAAGTGCAGCGAAAAGTTGCAAAATTTTGCACAAAAATACGGCATCCCATTTTCTAATGTACAAAAAAAAAAGAAAAAAAACAGGCGCAGAGCTATTGATAAATTCACAATAGCTTCTCTGTCAGCATTTCCTTAACCCATTAATACCAAGCTTATTTTGTCTGTAAAACAATCCTTTATGTGTCCTACTGCTAGCACCACTAATAATCCGCTGCAACCCAGCATCATCTGTTCAATTCCACAACAGCACCACCACAGGACAGACAGAGAATTACAATACCTTTTTTAAATTAATGGGCAGTAATCCATGTCCATGGATATATTGGATCTACAGAGCTGGCTAGCAACCGTGTCTTCTTTCAACCGTACTAACTATGTAACTATGAAAGTCCTAAAAGAGAGACCCTTTTTCTAATTCAGAATACCCCAATATCATTTTCCATTGCATCTAAATTGAAAAAATGAAGCAAATTTGTAAAGTCTTTATTAAAAATCTATCATTTTGTGTTCACAGCTCCTATGTATCTGCATGGTTACAGAAATCAGTGCCAAGCGTATACCAATGTGCGTTAGTATATAGTAGAGAACAAAAGGAAGGGAATATAAGGCTAAGTCCACCCAGCATATGTTAAAATGCTGTCCAAAATCTGACGCCATTTTAACTCTGCTGGACCGCGGTTTTAGGTGCAGATTTGTGCTAAAATCGTGGTCAGTTTTCGGATTTGCCGTCGGCCCCGTACATTGAGGCAAATCCGAGCATATTATCTAACATTTTTTAAAATCCGCAGGATTTAAAAACCGATCATAAAAAAATCTGTGCTATATAGACTACAGCACAGATTATTCATTGCTGTCTATGGGGCATTGGTTATAGTCGGATTTTTTGGCGGATTCAGAAAATCTAACCAGAAACCTGTGCTGAGTAGACATAAGTCTAAACAGCAGGATCAGACTACACAGGGTTGGTTTGTAGTCTGTAACCATGGAGACACATGAGTCTTTAGGAGAGCTGTAGGCACAAAACTGAAGCTTGCAAATTAAATAACATTTTCACCATTCATCAGTATTAAAAATTCTGGTCCGGTTTTGTCTTAGCTGCTACCTTAGTGATCCAATGTTTATAGCTCATCTAAAGGGGATACGACCAGAGCTGAGACCTCCTCAGTCCTGGCCGCACATGCTCAGACAGCACCTCTTTTCTCAGGTGTTCAACCCCAGGTGCTGTCATTCTACTACTGTCCTCTGTACTCCTTAGTAATTAGTCAAACAGTGCAAATAAATAAAAAAAGAAACCTCTATGAGGCATGTGCATTGTTAAAGAGAAATAAAATACACTGGTTTGGTTCCTGCAGGGATTTGAACCTAGGAACGTTGTGCTGGGAGACAAAAACTTTATCTCTGAGCTACATTGTAGCTACTCACAGCTCTTTACATAAATAGACCTTTCTTAGACTAGAGAGAGGAAAGGCATGGTCATCCTGCTGGGTCACATGATATGCAATTCAAACAAATCACACACACCCCCTTCTAAACACACAGAGCTGGAGGCAGAAGGTATAAAATGAGGTCATGGCAAAACCCCTTTACAGGAGTTTTGCCATGAAGTGATTTCCTCACCTAACAGGCTGAACTGTCCTCTTGAGCCTTGAAAAAAAGGGGCGTTGTGTTTCTGTGTTTAAAAAAAAAACAAGTGCCTCCTCCATGATGTCATCGCACCAGCTCCCATGCAACTGCTACCAGGGGGAGGGAGGAGGGCTGAGCAGGGAGAGTCTCCATGTTTATTCAGATAATTACATTAAAACCAGAGGATTCTCTATACAGCAGAAACAGGATTTATTCTCTTTGCTTCGCCCCCCCCTTCCAAGCTGGTTCATGTGTCCTGCCATCAGATAAGAAGTGCAAACAACGCAAGCGCGGCCAGATCAGCTCCTGGTCCTAGTTAATGTAAACAGTCAAGAAACTATGGGCATCTAAGCCCGGCTGCAGCTCTCACAGACTTCACTTTTTTTAATTACATATATTTAGAAAATTTATTAAATACCCATTTTGGAGGATCCCACGACAACATTACCTCGTGGCAAAACCCCGTTAATTAAAACTATTAGCAAGGTTGCTTTATTTGCCACGTCAGATGCCTCCGGATCATAAAAAGAATTGGACAAGAGGACAAAACATCCCTTTAAATTAAAAAAAAAAAATTCCGCAACTTTGAACAGAAAAACCTAAAACTGAGAAAGGTCACTGTATAAAAATAACAGCTTTTTAATGGCCGCCTTCCTCTCCTGTGTACCCGATAAATATGTGAAAGCAGATACTTCTCCTATTTGGAACAATCTCATCTGAGATTGAGATTGTTGCTTGACCGCCTAGTGGGAAAAAAAAAAAAAAAATCCTCGCTTCTAATAACTGTTGACTTTTCCATCATGGTGCGGGCTCCAAGTAGAAAGGAGGTCAGGCAAGGAGACAAGAGTCGTTAAGAAGTTGTTGTCCGGCTGCTGTAGGACTTGTCAGCATTCAGCACATAATCTGCTTTCCTTTATGACTCTCTCAATAATATTCAGATTCCACCAATTCATCTACTTCCCCAGAAATTTAAATCAAATTGACACGAAATAATGATGGATAACGACTCGTTCTGGACAATGAGATGACAGCAGCAGAATTTTTTTTTTTTGTATTAATCTTGCTCTCCTCTCGCTCAACCAGAGACCACAAAGACGAATTGTCTCTTTAGCACGGAAAGGAGAGCAAGATTAATACAAAAAATGTACCGAGGCATCAATCTTCTTTACTGGTGTCAGGATACAAGCAGGGATCTGGAACTGCCGCTCTACAAGTCTTTAGACACGGTAATAAACAAGGATTAATTCATCAACTCATTGTGTCCTAGTCACAACCTGTGGGCAACATTAACACGCACACATTTGATGGAGGCATGGGGGCAATTATCAAAAAATTATCCAAGACCTATGTTTTTTTTTAAACTGTTCTTGCAAAAACATTTTACAAACACAACAAATGGTTAAAAAACAGCAAAATCAAAAAACACAACTGTTTAATTAGGATTTTGCCCAAATAAATCCGCATAAGGGAATGTTCACGCGCTGGATTTGGATGCTGATTCAGGGCACGGATTCCGCCTCAGAATCGGCATCCATCCAACTGTAAGGTCATTTACCTTATAGAGGAACGTAAGGATTGCCAGCAACTCCGAAAATGCAGTAAAATCCACGAAATTTATTAGAACATGAAAACGTGAAGACACATCACAAAAAGACAACGGGCAAATGCCACACTGACGCGTTTCGAGTCCGTCTGGACTCTTAGTCGTAGTAGGTCTCTTTGTGATGTGTCTTTACGTTTTCATGTTCTAATACATTTCGTGGATTTTAGTGCATTTTCGGAGTTGCTGGCAATCCTTACGTTCCTCTATTTGGACTTGCATTGTGGAGTGCAGCCGTGCAGCCCGATCTACTGGAGTGGTGAGCTGGCTAAAAAATTTTCAGTACATTTAACTTATACCCTATGTAAAATCTATGTCTAAAAGACGATGCTGAGGCAATAGTAATAAAGTATAGGAGACAGAAATCTGACTCGGACAGTCCACGTTGTTTCCTCGTTGAAATTTCAAGTGTGAACTTACCCTTAGATCAAATTAAAGGGGTTGTCTCACTACAAGGATTGCTGCTTTTTATGTTAATGATCTTGCAAAAACAAGTCACTTTGCAATATGTGGCCAGTAACAGTGTCCTACCTATTCCTAGATATCCCCTTTTGTATGGGCTGAATCAGCTCCTCAGGTCACTATAGATACAGACCTGTTTGCTCTATCCTGATAGGCTGCCAGCACTGGTTGCTATAGTTACAGACCTGGCTTCTACTGCAGCCTAGTAGAAGCCAGTAACCACGCCCCTGAATTCAAAATGAAACCAAGAAAACAGGACTGGGGTAAGATGAATCAATGTAGTGAGACAACCCCTTTAAGTTTTATTAATCTTCGCAATTAATCTTGTTCAGTTACAATCTTTTTAATCTTTTTTATTTTAATGTTAAATCTTATAACTTTATATCTTTTCATAGGACAACACTGAGGATCTGAAACTTTGATACAATGTAAAGTAGTCAGTGTGCAGCTTGTATAACAGTGTCAATTTTAGACTGTTTTCCAGCGTGTAGAACGCGCTAAAAAAGGCCCAAGAAATGACGTGTGAAAACCCCTTTGCAAGGTTTTAGGTGTGAATGGGGAACAGGCGTGTGAAACTTGGTGGTATCGCTTTTACACTCTCTTATACTGGTCACTGGAAGTTCAACATGGCAAAGAACTGTCTGAAGATCTTAAAGAGAACCTGTCACATAGTTTTTGCCCCCCTTGCTGAGGGCAGCACAAGCTAGTGTCAGACCTGCTGTTCCCAGCGCTGTGTCCCTTATTCTGTAAGATGTTCAAATCTGCAGTTTTCAGCCAGAAGAGTCATTTGAAGAGTCCTTCAAAGAGTCATTTTTTTCAAACCCCGCCCACCTGAGACTAGCCCCGCCCACCTCAACTGACACACCGGTTACTTTGAATAGGTAGAAACATGAGAATAACTTCAGTGGGCGGAGCTAGCCTTTGGTGGGTGGAGCTAACACCTGCTCATGAATAAGATTTGAGGGGTAAGGGTAGGTTCACACGGTGTATTTGCAGGGCGTAATTACGCCCCGCAATTACGCCGTGTCGCCGGGGGCGGGAGCAGGGGCGGGTGCGGGGGGCCGGCACCTCGCCGGCCCATAGACTAGTATTACCAGCTGTGCGTGTACGCCGCTATTAATTCACATGTCAATTATCTTCCCACCCGGCGTATTCGCCGAGCAGGGAGAGGAGACGTAATCCATAGTTCTCTGAGAACTGTGGATTACCGTAATGACTGGGACGTTTTCAGCCCGTAATTTGCACACTCCGGCGCGTAATTACGGACTGAAATATGTCCTGGTTTAAGCCGTGTGAACATAGCCTGAATGCTCTAAAACTGCAGCATCTTACAGAATAAGGGACACAGCGCTGGAAACAGCAGGTCTGTCACTAGCTTGTGCTGCCATCAGCAAGGGGGGCATAACCTATGTGACAGGTTCCCTTTAAAAAAAGAATAGTTGATCTACATAAAGATAGCCCAGGTTATAAGAAGATTGCCAACACCCTGACACTGAGCTGCAGCACGGTGGTCAAGACCATACAGCCGTTTAATAAGACAGGTTCCTCTCAGAAATGGCCTCGCCATGGTCGACCAAAGTAGTTGAGGGCACATGCTCAGCATCAGATCCAGATATTGTCTTTTCAGAATAGATGTATGAGTGCTGCCAGCACTGCTGCAGAGCTTTGTAGAACATAAAGATCATGTGGGGCCATAATATATCACCCACAAATATCTAAGGGGCCCTACTGTACCTCTGTATACATCTGATTTCATATGTGATATAGCTCTTTATACTGGGTTCTATATAAATGCGAAAGAAAATATCTTTGTATGTCCAGACACACTACCACACATCTCCAGTAATTATACACAAGCACCATATAGCAGTACAATAAGTGCCTGCAGCTTCACAGTACACCGTTGCAGTCTAGTTTTGCTCTAACTTTACTGTAGGCCTTAAGAATCTTCATTTTAGTGTTTGTATACTTTCATGCTATACTCCGCCTAGGAGTCTCTGGGACTTAGAACCATTTGCTGTGTCAGGGTAAGTTGTAGCTTATGGATATCTTTAGGGCTTGTTTCACAGAAAGAATAGGGTCAGAGGTTTATGGTGCCAGGTTGAAATGTCAGGGGGAGGTAAGAAAAGATTTAGGGACAGTTCGCGATCACCAATGACCAAGTTCCTGCCGTCATCTACGAACGCAAATTAACTGCCCTATTTAGTTCTGTTTGCAGTCTGGAGTCCCTGAGGGTTGTTATAACTTTTAAGTTGTTCATTATTCTAGTTGATATCTTCTTGGGGTCATCGATCAACTCCCAAGACTCTTGAACGTCCACTGCGCTTAGTTATGCAAGAATATAGGGAGGGAACGTATAATTGCATACTATCTGCAGATGAACAAAACTGGCGTGGCTTGAATCCTTTTCATATTGCAAGGCTCAGTGAGTCAGATGTGACTTATGTTATATCCAATAGAGGCGCGGGGGGGGGGGGATTCACCTCTCTTTCCATAAGCTTTTTAGAATATTTGAATACAGTGGAGTGTAAATGCGTTACGTCTCCACACACTAACATGATCCAACACACCTCTTTATAACTGAATATCTAGTAAGATTTTACCTGAAAACCATGGTCATGGCAGCAAAATTGATGGTCATCCACTTTTTTTTTAGAAATACCGTATATACTTGAGTATAAGCCAAGTTTTTCAGCACAAAAAAATGTGCTGAAAAAGTTCTCCTCAGCTTATACACAAGTCACTGTCGGCGCTTGGGTGCTGCCATGGCCCAGGCGTCGGCAGGGATACTTCAGCTGTATGCAACTCCTCTGGGAGCGCATACAGCTGAATCCCGAGTCAGCCCACAGCATCCTGGCACTGCCATGGCCCGGGCGCTGTCTTCCTCCGGAGCGCATTCAGCTGAAGATATCACTGCGGAGCAGAAAGTGAGCGCTCCATGCTCAGCGGAGGACTCTGGAAGGCCGCAAGCAGACTTGTGACTTCCAAGAGTATCTGGCACAGGAAGCGTGCTATGTCATTACGCTGCCTGTGCAACCTGATGACATCACGCCCTCTGTGCCGGCAAGAAGACGGAGCGCCTTGGAGTCGGAACAGCGAGGGAGAAAGGTGAGTACTTGTATTTTTTTTCTTCAAACCCTACCTGGCTATGGGGGACATATAACTGCCTATGGGGGATATTTACCTGCCTATGGGGGAACATATAACTGCCTATACCTGCCTATGGGGGACATATACCTGCCTCTATATCCCTATGGGGGACATCAAACTGCCTATACCTGCCTATGTAATTTTGTAATCCATTTTTATTTTTGAAATGTACCAGTAGCCGCTGCATTTTCCACCCTAGGTTTATACTCGAGTCAATAAGTTTTCCCAGTTTTTTGTGGCAAAAGTAGGCGCCTCGGCTTATATTCAGTTTGGCTTATACTCGAGTATATACGGTACACATGAAATTACCCCAATCAATGCCATAAAAGAGCAGCTCCAACTCCCATTCATGGATTACATTCCTGATGAGGCTTCTGCAGCTGATGCTGGGGTTAGAGAAGCTGGACTACTGTAACAGGCACATCACCGCAGCAGCTTTCATGCATAAAGCGATGGTCATTCCCCTTCATTAGTGCCAGACCGGATTTTTTTTTATTTTCCATTGAATGACACTTTAGAAGCTAAAAATTTACTTAAACTACTACAAAAAAGTAAAAAAACAAACTAAACATGATTATATGTCAAAAAGTAGGTTCTGATTACACACAACAAGGAGCAGAAATGAGAAGAGGCAGCGTTGTGCTGTCACTGCCGTCATGTACAATGTGGGCAGACACATCACTTTCCCGGCTGCTAATTAATATTACCTGTAAATAGCCTTCAGATAAACTGTCTAAAACGAAGACTGAAAAAAAACCACACACCTTGAGTTATTAATAGGATAAACTGGTGCTCAGGCTGTCGGGTGTAACTTAGAGCTTTCCAAACAGGGCCAAATTCCTAGAGGATGTCCGGTCACATTGCGGCCCAACCACGGCAAGCAGACAAGCATCGGTGCCCTAAACAGGCTGATACATTTACCTGCACTGATACATTGTAACGAACTATCAGGGCAAGAGAGATTTTGGGCTGCTGATGTATGCAACTGCTACTGTGGAATATATGAACATTTTTGATGTTCTTACGTGTACATTTTTGATCAAAATTGTAAATGCCCACCTACCGCGGCAAGGTGACCTCAATTCAGGTGGGAACCTATGCTAATGTCACCTCTCGGTGTCTGTTCAGACCTCCACATTTCAGGGAGAGAAGGTTCCAACTATATCCATATATAAAATGGCACTTTCAAATACTGCAAGCAGATGACAAACACGGAGCCCCTAACTCCTTCACAGACCTCAACTGCAACCGTACAACTTAGTCTCCAGGGATTCGTGTCCCCCGAAACATTGTGCAGTTACTCACAGCCTTGCGAGGGAATGAGAGGAGTGATCCGCCACCGGAGACTGACCTAGCTCGTTCATGAGCATGTATCAGTGTGAACTCTGTATTCTTATGCCGGTGAAGCCACGCTGAAGCCTATTGAAGGACTGCAATGACCGCAAGTTGTCTTTTTCTATAATTGAGTATTACTTATGCTACCACTTTTTTTAGATTGTTATTATAAGTCGTATGGAGCAATAAAAAGTTGATTATTTATAATTGAAGTGAAGTAATTCCTGGTGACTAAGTTGTACAGTTGAAGTTAAAGGGGTTTTGCCACAAAGTAAAATTGACGTGGGAAGTTTGTAAATTAAATAATAAACATGTTCATCATTCATCATTACTAAAAATGATACGACCAGGGCTGAGAGCTCCTCAGTCCTGGCCGCACATGCTCAGACATCACCTCTCCTCTCAGGCAGCTACTGAGTGTTCAAACCCCAGGTGCTGTCACTCTACCCCTGTCCTCTTTACTCCTTAGTAATTAGTCAAACATTGCAAATAAATAAAAAAATGAAACCTCACTGTGGTATGTGAATTGATAAGGAGAAATAAAATCCACAGGTTTGGTTCTTGGAGGGATTTGAACCGTGGACCCTTGTGCCTGGAGGCAAAAGTTTTTACCTCTGAGCTACATTATAACTACTCCCAGCTCTTTACATAAACAGACCTTTCTTTGACTACAGAGAGGAAAGGCCTGGTGATGTCATCCTGCTGGGTCACATGATATGTAATTCAAACCAATCACACGCGCCCCTTTCTGAGCACACAGAGCTGAAGAGCTGGATGCAGGAGGTATGAAATGAGATCGTAGCAAAACCCCTTTAAGATTCCAACTATAACCAGACCTGTTTAAAAAACCTGTGCTGGTGGATGGAGTGCACAAACCAAGATGGGAGCCAGTCATTTCGCCATGCAAAGAGTCAAAAAAGCAACATATGGTCGGCATAATGTCAAGAGAGGCAACATGAAGCGTAGGTTCCCAGCTGAATTGAGGTGACCTAGCCGCGGTAGGTGGGCATTTACAGTTTTGATCAAAAGTGTACGCCAAGAACCTCATAAAGTTTCATATATTCCACAGTAGCAGAAATGCTTTTCCAAAAATTCTTATGGCCTCTTTGACCGTTTTCAGTAACTATAGAGTGCTACTGATATTGTGTTGTGTTTGCATTGCTTTTTGCTGCCACAACAGTATGCACCTATAAGTTTATTCTTCAAAATGGATGTGCTGCCCATATTTTTTTTTTTTTTCATGGATTTAAAGACATTTATCGCCTATTCACAAACCGTACAGATGATAAATGTCTGAATCCCGGGGCCAAAATCACTAAAACAGGGTCTAATGGAACTGTTGAAGGTGGCATATTTGACCACTGCTCAGCTCAAACCCTTCCTCAGTGGGGTGAAGCATATCCGATGGGTACATCACCATTTTGTGATCTGTTGTGGTTTGACTTCTTTGATCTCCACCGACACCGAATCCCAAACCCACAGGATAGTTAATAAAAATCTGAACACCATGATGGCTTTAATCTCATGAATCAGCTCCATTTAAATGACCACTTGTATCATAATAATGATGCAGTTCCCAAACTTTCATGGGATCTCCAGTGGTTACATATTAATCACCTATCCTGTGGGTGGGGGATAAATGTCTTTCATAGGAAAATCTATTCAATATTTATTCTATTCTAAAAAAAATCTATGGATTTCTGGGTAAAAAGCAGATTCAATTCTGATCGGACTCCATACGAGACAGTGGGAGTCCTGCTTATCCCGTCCACATAGGCCTCGTTCACACGGCCTATTCCCGACGGATTTGTGAGCCGTATTGAGCGGGCCGGACCAGAGCGCGGCGGGGGCGCCGCTCCCGGCCCCATAGACAATGCATTGTTTACGGCGCGTACGCGCCGTAAATAATGTGCATGTCACTTTCTCCCCCCGCGGCGGATTCGCCGAGCGGGGAGGAGCGACGGATTCCACTGTTCTCTATGAGAGCAGTGGATTACCGTAATTGCTGCCGTGGATTGGCGCCATACTGCAGCGCAAATCTGGCGCGCAGTACGGCGCCAATACGCGGCAGAATAAGCCGTGTGAACGAGGCCATACAGTGACTGACAGCTTCCAGGGTATTACTGCATGTACAGAGCAAAGTGTCAATCATCGCATATACGAGGCGTAAGCGTGACTTTCATTTTTTGTTTTAGGAATCCTGTCAAGATTTACTCAGCTTTTTTTCTTAGAAATCTTAATATAAACATATATGTCAAACCGCTCAGCTCCTCTCCCTCTGTCATATAACCCTATATATCACAGAGCTCAGCTCCTCTCCTCTATCATATAACCCTATATATCACAGAGCTCAGCTTCTCTCCTCTATCATATCACCCTATATATCACAGAGCTCAGCTCTCTCCTCTATCATATCACCCTATATATCACAGAGCTCAGCTTCTCTCCTCTATCATATAACCCTATATATCACACAGCTCAGATTCTCTCCTCTCTCATATAACCCTATATATCATAGAGCTCAGCTTCTCTCCTCTATCATATAACCCTTTATATCACAGAGCTCAGCTTCTCTCCTCTATCATATAACCCTATATATCACAGAGCTCAGCTTTTCTCCTCTATCATATAACCCTATATATCACAGAGCTCAGTTCCTCTCCTCTATCACATTCTGCTCTCAGATAGGGCAGCATTAACCCCCTGACAGGTTCTCTAACACTGGTAAACCACATTGGGACATCTATTAAAATCCCAGATACCTCCCGGCAGATCAAGATCAGACAACAAAGCAATAGTGAATGGATAAGTACCACCCTCCATCCTGCAGCAGACGGAGCATGCTTGGCCCTATCATTCCTGAACAGTAGGAGAGCCCCAGGATGTCCAAGTCTATTAATGAACACTTCAGCACTCCCCACACAAGAAGCTGATTTGAGAATCATCTCTAAATATAGCCTTTTCCTTTCTTAGTATCTCGGTTTTTTTTTTTTAAATCAATAATCCAGCAGAACTCCTCCGGGCTGTCAACTGGGTCAACATCTCCAGATTGATCTTGCTTGGCTGATTCCATTGCTTGAAAGAGCTGAATTTCGGATGAGGTTACCGACTTGTGAAGGGATTAAAGCGGCGTCTCTTCAGCTGGTGATTTGCTTAATGAGAAGCTTGGTACTATGACTCCGAGTCGTCACTGATGAGAGTTAAGGGTCGCTTTAGAGGATCACACATGAAAAAGACTTTCCCCGATACTTTACAGAACTTTTTAGATCTCCTGAACTAAAGCTTTTGCCTGGATAATAAATTATACACGCCCTGATCAAAGAGCAATTAGCAGCCATTAACTACAAAGCGACAAAATGCACACGCATGCAGAATGCCTCCAGACTAGAGGAGCGCGGCGGCGCTGGCAGTACAGATACTCGGGGAGGCCTGTTATGTAGTATTGGGAATATCTGTGGTGTAAATATCATATCCACCATATAAAAAGATCGGGACCGGCGGACTGGTGCAAAAACATTGTTACTCATTATAATCCATAAGTGCAGACAGTACAAAAAAGCTCAATAAAACCAACGCGTTTCAGGCGCAAAACATCGCCCTTGAGAACGGTGGTGTAAATATCAAGAGACATCACAAAACTGCTCAAAGGGATTCACGTAATATTAAGTTATGATGTGTCAAGGTTGGGCTACTGTATCCCATGTGCAGTGTGTTTTAGTGCAATGCAACAAATATTCTGTAAGTACTCCAATACTAAAACATATCTAAAACTAGATGACACAAAGCCAAAATCAGCGTCTCTGCCATTAAAAGGGTTTTGCCAGGACGAGCCTTATCTGCTAAGAATCAAATGTAAACAAGCCACCCTGAGAGAGAGACACAGCCAGAGCACAGAGCCTGCATAAGGGATCGTGTGAAATGTTCACTCAAATAATCACACTACAACTAGTGGATTCTGTATACAAAAGAAAACACCTTTTCTCCACAGCAGCTTGAAAGCTTCTTCATGTTCCCTGTCATCAGATAAAGCAGGGATCTACTCAGGTAATCACACTACAACTAGTGGATTCTGTATACAAAACACAACAAATTTCTACCCGGTGCCTTGAAAGCTTCTTCAGCTCCCTCTCATCAGATAAGAAGTGTTCTCTGCGCAAGCCCGGCCAGCAGCTCTTGTCAGGTCGTATCTAATAGAAGCTTTTAAGTAACTAAGGGAATCTTAGTCAGGCTGTAGCTCTCTCAGGCTGCAATTTTTGTAATCACATATATTTAGAAAAGTGATTAAATACTGATTTTGGAGGACATCACATCAACATTACATCGTGGCAAAACCCCTTTAAGTAAAAGCATGAACTTGCGGACAGGTTCCATTTAAAAATGTAGAGAACATGCAACAGTGGTCTTAAAACATTACAGAGCTCCCTCAGGTTACAATATTTACAGCATAAATAAAAGATCCTCTCTGAGACATTGTATCTGGACACCACACTCACCATTCAATGGCACAGACACTGCTGTATTAGTGCAGTGCATGCAGTGATTGGCGGTCTAGTAGCGCCTCTCTACAGTACAGTGTGGTACTACATGTCCTGTACTGCTCTTACACGTATTAGTGAGGTGCATGCAGTGATTGGCGGTCTATTAGCGCCTCTCTAACAGTACAGTGCGGTACTACATGTCCTGTACTGCTCTTACATGTATTAGTGAGGTGTAAGCAGTGATTGGCGGTCTAGTAGCTCTTCTCTACAGTACAGTGCGTTACTACATGTCCTGTACTTTATTATTATTATGAATATTATTATTTATTTTAAAGCGCCATTGAATCCAGGGCGCTGTACATTCGAGGGGGTTACATACATTACATAAGTCAAACGAGTACAGTGATAAGGAATAATGACAATTGGCACGACAGAGGGAGAGGAGGGACCCTACCGCGAGGGCTTACAATCTGCAAGGAGGGGGAAAGAGACAGGAGGTGAGGGCAGACATGTTGTGGAGGAAGTTAGTGACAAGTTTAGTGAAGGTTATAGGCAAGCCTGAAGAAATGGGTTTTCAGGTTGCTTTTGAAGCTGGTGAAAAGTGGCAGAGAGTCTGAGGTGTTGGGGCAGTGAGTTCCAGGTGTGGGTGAAGCACGGAGAAGTCTTGGAGACGGTTGTGTGAGGAGCTGATAAGGGGAGGAGCAGAGGAGAAGGTCCTGTGAGGAGCGGAGAGTGGCGTGGGGGGGATATTTGGAAATTAGGGCAGAGTGTATGGAGGGGAGAGGTATGGAGAGCCTTGTAGGTCATGGTTAGTAGCTTGAAATTGAATTCGCTGGGGCAATGGGAAGCCAGTGAAGGGATTGGCAGAGGGGAGAGGCAGAGGAAGTAGCGAGGGAGAGGTGGATAAGACGGGCAGCAGAGTTAAGGATGGATTGGAGGGGAGCGAGGGTGCTAGCTGGGAGCCCTGAGAAGGATGTTGCAGTAGTCTAGGCGGGAGATGACAAGGGCATGGACCAGAAATTTTTTAGTGTCATAGCCGAGGAATGAGCGGATGCGAGAGATGTTTTTCAGGGTGGAGGCGGGGCAGGCAGAGGTGAGGGTTTGGATGTGTGGTTTGAAAGAAAAGCAGAGTCTAGGATTACCCAAGACAGGGATGTGGGACCGGTGAAGTGTAGAGCCGTTGACTGTAATAGAGAGATCAGGGGCAGGGGTAGAGTTGGATGGTGGAAAGATGATGAGTTCTGTTTTTTCCACATTTAGTTTTAGGAGACTGATGAGAAGAAGGAGGAAAATGGAGGACAGACAGTCAGGGATCCGGGAGAGTAGAGAAGTGAAATCTGGGCCAGAGATGTAGAGTTGGGTATCATCAGCATACAGGTGGTAATGAAAGCCATGTGAGGCTATGAGCTGCCCAAAGGGCCCAAAGGGGGTGTAGATAGAGAAGAGTAGTGGACCCAGGACTGACCCTTGGGGGACACCAACAGAGAGTGCCGGGGGGAGGAGGTGGAGCAAGAATGAGAGAGCTGAAAGTCCGATCAGTGAGGTACGAGGAGATCCAGGAAAAAGCAAGTCCGTGATGCCGAGGGAGGAGAGGATTTGTAGCAGGAGGGAATGGTCGACAGTGTCAAAGGCAGAGGGACAGGTCCAAGAGGAGGGGACGGTAGTGGCATGGGCTTAGCAGTTCTGATCATTGGGCTTTGGTTAGGCAGTTTCGTAAGTGGTGGGGTCGAAACCAGTTTAGTGGGTCAGAGAGAGTGGAGGAGAGGGGAGGAAGCTGAAGATAGACGTGCTGCTGGGAGTTTGGAAGCAAAAGGAGCAAGGATGGGGCGAAGTTGGACAGAGAAAGGGGTCAAGGTTGTTTTTGGATTGAGTGTATAGCATTTAAAGGGAGAGGGAAGATGCCAAGGTTATTGATAGGTTAAGGATGGGAGTGCTGGTGATAGACACTGGGTCGGGAGAGGGGGATGGCAGTGGTCAAGGGATACAGGTAGTGAGGTTGGATTTGGACATAAGGGGAGCTGTCATGATACGTGGGAAGCAAGTTAGGGGATGAGCAGGTTTCAAGGTAAGGGAGGGTAGTGGGGACTGGGGCTGAAGCTTTCTGATGAGGTGATCTTCTGGAGAAGTGAATGGCAAAGTCATCTGCTGAAAAAGGGATGGGGAGGAGGTTTGTGGACGGAGAAGAGAGTTGAAGTTTGATAATTGTCTTTCAGTGTTGTGCATGCATGCGGTTGGCGATCATCACCTCTCTACAGTAAGTGTGTACTCATGTCCTGTAAGCTTACGATTAGTGAGGTCATGCAGTGAATGGCAGTTTAGCGCCTCTCTACGTACAGGCGGTACTACTGTCTTACTGCTCTTACATGTATTAGTAGGTGCAGCAGTGATTGGGGTCTAGTAGCTCTCTACATATATGCGTGTAATGCTCTTACAGATTAGTGAGGGCATGCAGGGGTTGGCAGTCTATAGCGCTCTTACAGTACAAATGCGGTAATACATGTCGGTAATGGTTTAACCAATTTTATTCAGAGAGGTGGCAGTGCAGTGGGGAAAGGCAGTCTAATAGCGGGCCTCATCTTACAAAGTACAAAAATGGGGGTGGACGGAGATGGGGCAAGGGTTGTTTTTTTAGTTGGGGGTGATGTGCATGTTTGGAGGGAGTCTAAGCTTTATATGGTTAAAAGTGCGGTAGGCTACGTGTCCTGAGGTCTGGTTGATGTATGCAGTGAAGTACATGAGTGATTGGTTTACGTGGAGGGCTCTTCTTCTTACAGTTTAAAGTGGCAGGTTGCAGGTATGGGGTCTGGGACTGGGGTCTTTCTCATGTATTAGGAAAGGTGCAAAGCAGTGAAAGGAGGGATGGGGCAGAGGTTCTGATACAGAACAGTTGAAGGTTAATAATGTCTTCTTTACATGTGTTAGTGAGGGGCATGCAGTGATTGGCGATCAGTAGCACCTCTCTACAGTACAGTGTGGTACTACATGTCCTGTATGCTCTTAATGTATTAGTGAGGTGACATGGAGTGAATTTGGGAGGGCCATAGCACCTCTCTACAGTAGGTGCTGGTACTACATGTCCTGTATTTCTTCTTACATGGTATTTAGTGAGGTGCATGCAGTGATTGGCAGTCTATAGCTCCTCTCTCAGTACAGTGCGGTACTACATGTCCTGTAATGCTCTTACATGTATTAGTGAGGTGCAGGCAGTGATGGTGGTCTATAGCTCCTCTCTACTAGTAGAGTGTGGTACTACATGTCCTGTCCCCCTTACATGTATTAGTGAGGTGCATGGCAGTGATGGCTCAGTACACCTCTCTACAGTAGAGTGTGGTACTACATGTCCTGTACTGCTCTTGCATGGGGCTCTGGTCTGATAAGCCCTAAATTCCAAACACTATGTTTAGGGGTAAAACACTGCACATCACCCTGAACTCACCATCCTCACTATGAAGCATGGCGGGGGCAGCATCATGCTGGGAGGAGGCTTTGCCTCAGCAGGGACTGGTGGGAAACTGCTCAGAGTTGATGGAAAGATGGATGGAGCTAAAAACAGGGCAAACCTGAAGGAAAACCTGTTAGAGGCTGCAGAAGACTTGAGTCTGGGGCGTAGGTTCACCTTCCAGCAGGGAACAACGGACACCTAAAACCAACCAAGCTACAATAGAAGGGTTTACATCAAAGCATTTCCATGTGTTACAACGGCCAGTACATCCAGCGAATATCCATTGAGAATCTGTGGCAGAATGAAAATTGCTGTTCACAAACGTTCCCCAACCAATCTGACTGCGCTAAGTAATCTGCAATGAAGAATGGGCAAAATCAATCCAGCCCAGATTGAAGATGAGAGACATCTCCCCCCAACTGCATTATTGCAATAATGTTCCTTTACACTTCACTTTTTGGTTCATTGCTTTTAAAACAAATCTTTTAAAATGTTCCTTAAAATTTCAATTTATTTTTGTTTGTGGCTGTAACGTTTAAAAGGGAGGAAGAGTCCAACGCGTAGGAAAACTTTTGCAACCCATTGTATATATGTAAAGTTGTTGTTTTGAGTGCACATTTTGATCAAATTGTATATGCCCATCTACTGAGTCAGGGTAACCTTATCAGATTGGATCTATTTAAGATACAGCTTTCCTGCGGCTAAAGCCGCCAATGCATTTTGGGTAACAGAATCCTCAACTTTATACATATAACAAAGATAGTGGTAATACAATTCCATACGTGAGTTTGTGTGACTTGTTGTGTTTGTCTGCTTTTCAGACACTATAGCCTGCACCAGTGTTTTATTAGTGCTTGGATGTGCGAATTTATTTTCTCTCTGTACAGAATCTTATTATAAGTCATAGGATTCTGTTGGGTTCATTGATATTGAGTGACTGATCAGGCACCATTTTCAGTTAAAGGGGTTATGCCACGAAGTAAAATTGACGTGTGAACCTTGCAAATGAAATAACAAACATTTTCACCATCCCGGGGATACAACCAGGGCTGAGAGCTCCTCACTCCTGGTCGCACATGCTCAGACATCACCTTTCCTCTCAGGTGGCTACTGAGTCACTCTACTCCCGTCCTCTGTACTCCTTAGTAATTAGTCAAATAAATAAAAAGAAACCTCAATCAGGTCTGTGCATTGATAAAGAGAAAAAAAATCCACAGGTTTGGTTCCTGCAGGTTCCTGTGCTGTGAAGCAAAAACATTACCTCTCAGCTACTCACAATGCTTTACATAAACAGACCTTTCTTTGACTAGAGAGAGGAAAGGCCTGGTGATGTCATCCTGCTGGGTCACATGATATGCAATTCAAACAAATCACACACGCCCCCTTCTGAGCACACAGAGCTGAAGAGCTGGATGCAGAAGGTATGAAATGAGATCGTGGCAAAACCCCTTTAATGTTGTCATGACAATACCGAAACTCGAATATTGGGGGAGAGAGACCTTTTGTGCCTCATGTGCAGTCTCGCGTAAATGAGAAACAGAGAGATCACAGCTGTACAATGGAGTCCCATGTTGGATGTGCAGTCCCTCGTAAATTACATACAGAGAGAGAACACGGCTGTACTGTACACTCCCACGTAAAACAATTTTGCGGCACATATCTGCAGTCCCATGTAAATATCATGTGCAGTCCTGTGTAAATCAGAAACAGAACACAGCAGTCCCATGTAATATGTGCAGTCCCACCCAAATTAGAGAGCACACAGCTGTACTGTGCAGCCTAACGCAAAGCAATTTTGCGACACAGATGTGCAGTCCCACGTAAATCACTTGTGACACAGATGTGCAGTCTCACGTAAATCACAGAGAGAACAAAGCTGTACTGTGCAGTCCCACATAAAAAACTTTTGAGAGACAGATGCTCAGTCCCAATTAAGCCACTTGTGAGACAGATGCGCAGTCCCATGTAAACACAAACCAATAAAGCGTATAGTTTTGTTCTGCAGAGGTGTAATAATCTGCAGGATATATCCCTGTGTGAGAGAGATACAGAGAAGAAAAATCACCCATCTTTCCTGAGTCCTGAATGTCACATGCCCATTCTAGTTAAATTTAGATACACTATTGAGTTACACTTTTCAATTACAATGATTCCAATGACAACTGAGAACCTCTCCCTTCCCCCCAGTACACATAATGAATCCTCAGGTGCACACTTTGAGGGTGTGTCTGCAGAGAGAGAAGATACGCCCTGCTGGGAGGAGAAACACGTCCCTCCATTTCACAAGCTCTGCTTGGCAACCAGCACAAAAGGCTGCCAAATGCTGGAACGAGACAACCCCTTTAAACGTAGCAGTACCTGAAAGATTACAACATAGCATCCATGTGAACTGCCATATCTACCAACTCCATGCTTGTAAGCATCTCTCTGACCTGGCAAATAGAGCGGCGCCCATATGGAGGATCCCTCTATGATCTCAATATGTCATCACAGTTAACATGTGAAGTGGTCACCTTTAATGGAACCCAAAAAATTTAATATAGGAGAATATCTTTCACTTTTAAACAAATTACTTACTATTTGTAGGTTTCAGAGCGAATGTATTCAAAGACGTGAGATACTCCAAGTTGGAATTGATCAGCAATGGGCGTGACCCAGGGGTTATTCTCGGCTTTGAAGACCTGCTTTTGACCAGTGAGATCTAAATTTCCTAGACAAAAAAAAAAGGACAGAGGAGTTACAACACATAATACTTAAAGGGAATCTATCGCCAATTTTGTTCTACAAAATAAAACCGGTTCCTGTTACATATTCTTTCCTTCTAAGCCATTTTTATTTCCTGATTGTAGATTTTTAATTCTGTTGTCTGTATATGATTATGGAGGCAGCCATCTTGCCTGAGCTGCTTTTAACAGCATTTACAGCAGCTACATGGGCATTGAAGCCTGTTGACTGGAGCAGACCCATTGACTTCTATAGGAGAGTTTTACTGTTGTACAAGGAGGAGGAGAAGGGGAGCTGTGACATCTCCTATTGTGACTGGTGGATCCTGTGTTATCTATACACATTGGTGTCACCTTTCAGTGTAATTAGCCTGTGTTGGTAATGAGCAGACTACGGAAAATCTTTCTATACAGAACAGAAAGTGACAGACTATTTTTCAGCCTCGTGGCCAAAGTGAAAACTACAGGATTTCAGGATTTTTTTTTTTTTTTAAAATATTGATGGTGATTTGGAAAATTATAATAAAACATAACCAAAAATTCTTTAAAAATGTGCTTAAACTTTTATCATATTGCGACCTGTTATATGTGTTGTCTCCCCCTCCCCCCTTTTTTTTCCTCTTCTTCTTTTCGCTCTATATTTGATATCTTACTTCTGTGGGTGCTTACAGTACCCCTATGATATTTGCAATTTACAGAATTAGTTGTATCAGTTGACTTTGTTTTCTAGTTAATCTCTGCAATCTTGCTATGGTCAACTTGTACTTTACCGTACTCTTACGTATGTCTCATACAGCAACAACATCTTGACCATTCGTTTGCTTTTGTATCTTTACATCAGTTCACACGTTTGTACATTTTATGAGTATTTACTATGTACCTCATTTCGTTCAATAAAAACTTCTTGAATTTGAAAAAAAAAGGTGCTTAACATAAATATAGGAGTCAAACAATAGGTCATTGTCTGATGACACCTGTACTTTAAATAGCAGTTGAAGGTGCTGTCCCAAAAAAAATGTACTCAGATGGCAGAAAAATAATAATTTTTTATTTTTTATTTTTTTACAAAATGTTGCTCCTCTTGCACTCCATCATTCCTTATTGTTCCTTTGTAGTCAACACTCATTGTTTAAATCCAATTTATATACCTAGTTTAACATTTTAATTATAGGTTCACTGGGTGTCTATATGTTATATGTGTGTTTATATGTTTCTATGTGTGTTTGACCAACATGTATTTTATTGTATATCTTCGGCCCTTTGAGAAACGTGGAGATAAATGCTTCAGTCTATTATAAGAGTTGAGTTATTGTAACGGTCTGGAGGTGGATCCACTGGACCACCGCAGGCGATGGCGTAAGCCCACACCAGGGAGCGGAATCTAAGTGGGTCCTGGTATTCACCAGAGCCCGCCGCAAAGCGGGATGGTCTTGCTGCGGCGGGAGTCCACCAGGTCACTTCCACTGGCGGGGCTTGCCTGCGGTGGCGGCCAAGGATAGGCGAGGTACAGAATCGGCAGGCAGGCTCGTAGTCAGGGACAGGCAGAAGGTCAGGACAGGCGGCTCTGGTTCGTAACGTAGACAGGCAGAAGGTCAGGGCTGGCGGCAAGGTTCGTGGTCGGTAAACGTAGGCTCGAGGTTCGGTACACGGATAGGCAGACTAGACAATACAGGAAGGCTTTTTCCAACTGGATATACACCAAGGATCCGGCGAGGACCGACAGGAAGAGGCCGGACTTAAATAGGAGCAGTGGCCGGCAATGACTAATTACCTGCGCTCTGCCCCTTTAAATTTCAAACTGCCGGCGCGCGCACGCCCTAGGGGCGGAGCTAAGCGCCGGGAGACGAGAGACAGGCTGAGCAGGAGCGTGGCCGGGCAAGTGAACGCAAGCGGGGACGGGAGGGTGAGCGGACCCCGAACCAGACGTGCGGGACGGGGCTCCGCTTGGTGTGGGAGCACGGACGCGCCTGCGACCCGGGACAGTGGTCGCAGGAGCGTCCGTGACAGTTATATCTGTAACCGAGGAGAAAGTGCATGTCAGCACGAAAAGGCCATTGGCCAGTTGTGTGACCTTATCCTATGACTGTGTTTGGATAAATGTATCGTCACACAGATCAGATAAGAACCATGGAATTGGCTCTTCATCACTTAAGACATATTTCAGACATTTGGAGGAATTATTTGACTACTGAACAACCATTATAATTGGGTTTTTCTCTAGAAACAATTTCAGCTCGGGCAGAGGTGTCAGTAGTCACATTAAACTGAAATGAGTGCTCATGATCAGGAAAGAAATGGCCAAACATGGATGGACACTTCTCCATTAAAAGTAGTCATCTCCTTAGAGATCCACCTATTAAATATTCCTATTTCATAAAGTGAACCATAAGTTATAAATTGGGATTTTTATACTACTTATATATGTTATTGGTGATTGCATGACATCATTAATATAGTGGTCATAACACATAAATATCACTTAGGGGTAACATGTATTCATTAGAGAGAGGCACCATAAAGGTGTGTGGAGACTTACAAGTCATGATCACTCCACTAACATTTAAATACATTCAGATCAGCGAAAAGGAAAAGAGTCAGGCTCAGCGCCACCTATTAGATGTAGCATTAACTAAGTCACATTCGACTCACTGAGCCTTGCAGTAAAAGCTCAGCCAGATACTTATCTGCAGACAGTTGTTTCGGGTTGCTTGCCTCTTATCTGTGCAGAGAAGGGTATAGGCTGGTTTGGTGAGAAGCTTTATATGAAGCTCAAAATGATTAAAGTTCTTCATTAACTAAATGCACCATGAAGGTGTGTGGAGACTTACAAGCTATGATGTCTCTACTAAACTTTAAATATATCCAAATATGCTCAAGGGTAAAGAGCTGGGACTCTGCGCCACCTACTGAATGCAGTGTTTTTCATAGTCACTTTCAACCCAATAAGCCAACCTGCCTGCTCTGCACCGATGAGGGCAAATACCCAAAACAACTGTCTGTAGATGGGTAATAAAAAAAGAAGTGTGCAGAGAATACAATGGATTCATTGTACCATGGAGTAGAGGGTACATAGAGTACGATGTAGATAAGAAAATACAATACTGAGTAAATCATAACAACTGGAGGAACAATTTTAAGAAAGGAAAATATAACAACAAGCAACCACCATTAGAATCAGATAATGTTCTATGTTAAATGGGAAAGAGATCCAAACTACCCTCTACAACTCCAAAATTGGTCCCATTTTCCCCTCCATATTCTTTGGGCAGATGAGGGATGATGCAACCTACCCTCCTTTCCATTTCAGCATTAAACTGTATATAGTTGCTAATTTCTGCAGTGCTGGGGAGTTTTCAACTTTTCCAGTTTCGAGCCCTTTGGGCTCCAGCTACTGTTGAAATATGTGACATACGCAGGAAGGTTTTGTAATTGTAAGGATAGAAGGGCCATAGCTGGTGACCAGGGAAACCAGCTGCCCCTGTATATGAGATCAAAGATAGAAGTCCAGTATGGGCGAATATGGTCGCATTTCCACTGCCTTCGTTTTAAAATGCTTGCTTCCCTACAAAGACTAGCTTTCAACATGTAGGTAACATTAAATGAAGACATTTTCCAAATACATTGCTTTGTTTATTTTGCCTTGTTGAGGAGATAAGAGATTTTATCTGCTCCGGGTGCACAAAGGTTTCTTTCTTTGGTTACCTGCTCTCCCTTTCTCTCTCTGTTCTTTGCCTTAGCTGAGAGCAGGGAATGGTGTCACTACAGGTTGGCACACAGGATGGTTGGCAGCTTGAGAACAGAGTGTGTTATCTCTAATAAACAACAGAGATTACATGTTTACTTTGAGCGCTAAAGCTCTCTGTTCTATAGATAACAGCTCCTGCTCTCATGTCAGTGTAATCGGAAGAGCTGTGAATGCCAAGCTGATATGCTAATTCCTGCTATAGAACCACCCACAGCCTGAGCAGGAAGAGACACACCCGTAAGCGTAGTATGAGGATCTCTCTGCTTGTTTTGCAGCAACTCCTAGCTATCCTCCTTGGGTACGAACTACATCTATAAGAAATGGATGGACTTGAACTACTCTAAATACTTGACTATACCACTCCTTCTTTACAAAGTTTGTTGATTTAATGTAAGAAGTGTTTGAAAGCTGTTTCACACAGAATAAGAATAAAAATATTTACTACCGGAATAGTGGATACACTGTTATGAGACCGTGACCGTTATTTTTACCATGTACTACGATTATTGAAGCAAAGGAAGTTTCTACATAGTGGTTACTCAAGTAATGGTGTTAGTGGCGTATTCTAATTGAGAATTCAGGAAGAGACCAGATGCATGAATCTGAAGCTGCTTGTAGCTCTGTGAAACAGTGTGGTGAGACAAGCTCACTCCTAGTAACATAGCAAGACTCAGTCAGTCGGATATGGGTATAATGGTTCAGATTTTAATTCACTGCAATAAAGGTTAATTTTTAAACTGGGGGTTTTCTGTGGAGTAAGCAATGCTGGGTCTCCTCCACTGCTATTGCCTGCATAGCGGCTTATCTGCATGGTGGCAGCAATTTAAAGGGGTTTTGCCAAGAAGTAAGTTCCTTACCTTACAGGCTGATACTCCCTTCTTGAGGCTTGAAAAAAGGGGCGTTCTGTTTCTGTGTTTAAAAAAAACAAGTACCTACTCTGTGATGTCATTGCACCACCTCCCATGCATGCTCCTGATATTCAGTCTCTGTACTTGAGTAAACATTGTTTGGCTAATCCACACAGGATAACTATTGTGCGCAGGAGAGAAGATAAGCTCTGAGCAGGCAGTGTTCTTTCATTTGTTCAGAAACTGATGCGGGGTGGGGGGGGGGCTGAGCATGGAGCCAGGGATCATATGCATGTTTACACAGATAATTACATTAAAACCAGTGGATTTTCTATACAAAAGACACAGGATCTTTTCTCCCCAGTCCCTTTAAAAGCCGTTCATTTCCCCTGCCATCAGAAAGAAGTGCAAACAACCAAGCAGGGCAGATGCTCCTGGTCGTGTTAATAAAAACGTCAGAAACAAAGGGGAATTTAAGAAAGGCGTGGGTTCACAAGCTTCTTTTTTTAACAAATTTAAAAAATGATTAAAAATACCCTTTTTGGGAGGACCCCTCGTCAACTTTTACATGTGGAAAAACCCTCTTTAACTGTGGCCCCTTTCTTTAACAGTTAGGGGTCCCCATCAATCATGAAGTAATGGCCTATTTTACTAATACATGCCATCACTTTACAAGCAGCAAATATTCCTTTAAATATATTGAAATTTACTTGTTTCTGCAACACATTTCATATAAAAGAACAAAATTTTTTCCCCTTTCAGTAAAATTTCTTATAAGAGTCTCCATTAGCAGGGGGGGTGGAAGTAAAGGTGAAATTAATAAATGCGTTCCCACCTGTACAATGCCCCCGCTCGCATACATCGCTCCGGGGTATCCTCCAGTCAGACAAGATGCACACACCTGACTCACTATTGCGCTACAATTTTATACTTCCACATTTGCTTGAGCAGAAATATCTCTACAAAAGTTTTAGGGAAATTTGCTAAAAGTTTTTGGCAGATGATGTTTTTTGTTTTGCCATCCAAGAGTTACGAGAGGAAGCAATTAACTACTTCCACATTCATGTTCTTGTAATAATGTGTATAATATTAAATTATTATACAGAGCTCCCTCAGGATACAGTGGCCTCAGGATACAATATTTCCAACACACAATGGTCAATCCTTGGACACTGTATTTTGACACCACACTCCCCATACAATGTCCCAGACACTGTTATCGGAGCTCAGTGATTGAGGGGAAGACCCAACAATTTCATTAACATTTTGCTTGTAAAACTCGTATTATGCAGTGCATGAAAAGTTTGGGGGTCTACACAGTGCGGTACTACATTCCTGTACGTTTTACAAGTATTGTGAGTGCATGCAGTGATTGGGGGGTTAGAAAAGCCTCTCTACAATCAGTACAGTGCAGTACTACTTTTCCTTACTGCTCTTACCATGTATTAGTAAAGGGTGCAGTATGTTTGGGGTTGGTTCAGCTCCTCTCTACAGTACGTGCGGGACACATGTCCGATCTCTTACATTATAAGTGAGGTGCATTAGTGATTGGTGGTCTATTTTACGCCCTCTAAATACAGTCAGCTACATGTCCTTACTGCTCTTACATGTGTTAGTGCGGATGCAGTGATTGTCAGTCTAGTAGCACCTCTTACAGCAGTTGGTATAAAAATTTTCCTGTATTTTTTTTGCATGTATTAGGAGGGAAAGTGATTGCAGTCTAGTAGTTCTCTTACAGTACAGTGCAGTACTCTTTCCCTTTGAAACGCTCTTACATTTATTTTTGAGGTGCATCCAGTGTTGGCGTATTGCACTTCTCTACAGCACATGCAGTACAAAATGTCCTTACTGAGGTCCCCTTTGTCGTTTGGGTGATGGTTATACAGTTTTGATCAAAAAGGTTTGTAAGAACCTAAATTTCATTATTAAAATAGCAGAAATGCTTTTCCAATATTCCTATACCTTTTGGTTTTTAGTGCTAGCAGTGTGCTGCTGATATTGGATTGTTCTTGTTTATTAATGGATGCCGTTAATTTATGAAACTGTTTGCTTCGTTTCTCCCACAAGTTTTTAAAGGGGAATTTGAACAATTCCTTTCTTTTCCCCCTCTTTTTAAATTTTGATTGCTGTGCCCCCAAACCCCCGGGACTTTTGCGAGTAGCTTATTGTCGACGGGCTCTTCTAACGGAAGATTGATTAGAGTGAATAACCCTTGTAAACAACTTCAAAGTAATTTACTACATGAAAGCAAATGAAAAAACACATTTGAGGACAACCGCTACTTTAAATCAGTCATCATCCATATTCAGATTCCTAATGCATTCAATACGAGGAAACATAATGAATCCCCTAACCCCGGTCAGACAAATCCGGCGGTCACCTACACGATAGGAGCAACCTGCTTACTGCTATACCAAGTGCAATGCAGCGGACAAGAGCACTTCTCAGCATTGGAACAGGTTGAAAGAACGAAAAGCATGTACAACGCATTTCACCCTCCACCAATCATGCAGCAATTGCCCTAAATGTTGAACGCCTCAGTAGTCCTGCCTGAAACTGTCTCCTTTATTAGAGAGTTCAGAAGCAATAGTGTTTAACAAGGATCAAGCAGCAGGCAGCCAGATTAAGCAGCGTGACAAGGAGAACCTAATAAGATAGAAGCCAGTGAATCCCAAATGATGCTTGCTGGCTGCAGGAGTGGCGCTGGTATTCAGCTTTCCAGGCACAGACCACAGGAGAGCAGGGAGCTCTGTGATTAGCAGTCACCTCCTGACCGCCTCTGCCATAAAGATATATATCACTCACAAGTCTACTCTGCAATCGCAAATTGGATTTTGTGTTTATTGCTTAAAACAGAACAACATGTCTTTGTTTGCAAAGTCACATAAAAGTAAGACTCTCCATCCTGCAAGGGACTTACAGAAAAAAAAAAATCCGGATTGCAGCTTAGAGTTAAAACTATAGCACCTGATCTTGCAAGAGATATGGGTGCAGCCAAGACAATATTGACAAGGGGAAAACTATGGGCCCCGGAACGATTCTTTTACATCAGTTTTCCTAAAGTGGGGGGTCAAGCCCCCTGACAACTTTTAAGAATTCTTGTATTTCCCATGAAACTACGATTGGGGGACATCTTTTCTGCTGCACCGCTGTTCCTTCTGGAAACGAATGGAAAATTTGGCAGCACCATTCCCCTAGTAAAAAGGGTTGTCCAGTTTGAAGGGGTATACTCATCCCATGCATTAGCTTTAAACATGTGGGCAAAGGTAAAGAAAGACTATTACCAAATACATTGCTGTTCTGATTTTGCTTCATTTCAGCACTAGCCTGAATCCCCACGATGAGTATTTCAAGGCAGAAGAATCCATACGGATTCCTACTTAAAACAATCGAAAATAAAGCACCCCCATTGATCTCAACAGAAAATACAATGCGCATTTTTCGGCGGTTGGTTTTCAAACGTCAAAAACGTAGAACGTGTTCATTATTCCGTTGTATTCCATGTGGAAAATTCACTATTGAGGTCAATGGGGACGGCTAAAAACTTTGTGCAAAACGCATCCAAGACATTTTTGAAAACGCTTTGGAGGGGATCCCCTGTACAAAACCCATAAGATGAATGGGGTTGTTTTTTGACTAAAAAATCGGAGAAAATAAAAATACCAAAAAACTCATCGAAAGGGGAAGATCTCTCCTTAGGGAGTGTGCCGTATGAGGATTTGTTACATCCAATAGAGGGCGCTTGAGCTTCTCAGCTCCTTTCCCATAATGCCTTGTGATACACATAAATCTACATGAAATACAAGTGAAATACTCGTCGAAAACTACGTGGTCTGACGCGGTTTTAACAGCAGAATATGAGGAGTAAAATGTTCTCATCATGTGGCGATACCCTTCGAGCAGTTCTTGTCTACTGTTTGTTTTTTCAAATTTTTTTGTTAATTTATCACCTTCCCCCCCCCTACCCAACCCGAAAGAGATGGTGAGATCACCCTGCTGTGTCTTATTAGCAGCACAGGGGATTTGTCTTTTTTTTCTGCAAAATTTAACCCTTAAAAAACTCTGGGAGCCTTTTTGGCCCTGCTGTTTTTAAACCCTTCCTTTTCCCCAAACAGGTTCAGCTAGAAATGGCAGGCTGAAATTTTCATCAATGTGTTAAACCCCCACACCCCTTAAACATAGATGGGGAAAAACTTTTAAGAAAATGATAGTTAAATGTGGCTAGGCTGGGCAGGGATAGAAAAAAAAGTGCACTTACCTGCCGGTCCCCCGCCCCCTGGGCCCCCCTAGGCCCCCCCTAATACCCCGCTGCTTTTTTCAAAATTTCAAAAGGTTCTTGGCCCAAAACACAGAAAATAGGTTTGCAAAAACCCCTCGGTGAATGGGCTAAGAGTCACCCCGTGCTCAGGGTGAGAACCCCAAAGTGAAGAAGAGCAGATCCCAGAGAGCTTTGGAGTATAATTGTTACTTCTTTTGCTTACCCTTTCCCATTTAGCTATGACTGTACTATACTGGACAGCCCCTTAAATAGGTTTCCCTACAAAAATTTCTCTATATTCATACCTTCCCTTTTTTTTTTGAAAAACTAAAAAAAGCCCGTCTGTTATTTGAAAACGCACCCTTTTTTGGCTCCAGCAGGCCCTTTGACTAAAAGGTGTCCATTAGGGTTTTTTTTATGGTTGGGGCAACTCATTTTAAAGGTAAAAAGCCCCCCTGCATTTTGGGCATAACTCAACAGGGAACCAAACAAAATAGTTGTAGCCCCCCAAAAAAAAACCTCCACCAAACTACGACTCTTCCAATTTTATACTGGTGCCTTTAAACCGGCTTCCAAATTGCCCGAAAATTCGAAACCCAATTTAAAAAAAGCCCTGTGCTGAAAAACAAGGGGGGCCATATTGGTGGGCAGGTACTCAGGCTGGGAAAAATTAACACGTAAAAAAATAGGGGTGTTGCAGTTATTTTGTCCAACCCCTTTACACATGTGGCAAGAAGTGAACTGAAAGTTAAAAAAAAAAGTACGTCCCGCAATTATTGCCATGTGAACCTAGCTTTATAGTGACCAAAAATTTGAGAAGGTTTTTGGATACTTTTAGTGTAATAATATAACAAGTTCTGTGACCCGGGGTCTGGAGAAGGGTTGGATAATTTCTAGATGTAATAATAAACAATTTTAGTGACCCGGGGTTGGAAAGAGTCTGGTAAATTTCTATATGTAATAATATAACAATTATAGTGACCCGGAATTCGGAGAAGGGTCTGGATACTTTCAAAGAAAAATTTAAAAAATTTTATATGACCAGGTTTGGAGAAGGGGTCTGATACTTTTCAGATGAAATAATATAACAATTTAAAAGTGACCAGGATTCTGGAGAAGGCCGGAACTTTAAAAATGTAATAAAATAAGTTTTATGCCCAGGTTTCTAGAAAGGGTCTGGTACCTTTTAGATGTAATAAATAAAAATTTATAGTGACCGGGATTCGGGAAAGGGTCTGATAAAATTTTAGTGAAATATATAACAATTTTAAAAGGATCGGATTCTGGAGAGGGGCTGGATACATTTCTAGATCAATAAATAAAAAAGTTATAGTGCCCGGGTTTCGGAGAAGAGTCTGGATACATTCTAGATGTAATAATGAACAAGTTAAGTGACCGGGATTCTGGAAAATTGGGATACTTTCTAGATGTAAAAAAATAGAAAAAGTTATATGACCGGGATTTGGAAAAGGGGTCTGGATGCATTTCTAGATGTAATAATATAAAAAAGTTATATGACCGGATTCTGGAGAAGAGTCTGGATACATTTCTAGATGTAATAATAGAACAAGTTATAGTGACCGGGATTCTGGAGAAGGGTCTGGATACATTTCTAGATGTAATAATATAACAAGTTATAGTGACCAGGATACTGGAGAAGGGTCTGGATACATTTTCAGATGTAAATAATATAACAATTATAGTGCCCCAGGATTCTGGAGAAGGGTCTGGATACATTTCTAAATGTAATAATATAACAAGTTATAGTGACCGGGATTTTTGGAGAAGGGTCTGGATACATTTCTAATGTAATAATAGAACAAGTTATAGTGACCAGGATTCTGGAGAAGGTCTGGATACATTTCTAGATGTAATAATATAACAAATTATAGTGCCCAAAGGATTCTGGAGGAGGGGTCGCTGATCCAGGGATTATTCCGATTGCCAGATTGGAGTCGGGAAGGAATTTTTTCCCTAAAATGAGGACAATTGGCTTCTACCTCCTGGGAGTTTTCTTCCTCTGGATCAACACTATTGCACAATAGGCTGAACTGGATGGACAGGTTTTTGTCAATGACTAAAGATAATTACCTTTCCCAAATGGTGCAGGAACCGACTAGAGGAAAGGCCCTTCTATTATTATTATTATTATTTATTTTAAAGCACCATTGATTCCAGGGCGCTGTACATTCGAGGGGTTACATACATTACATAAGTCAAACGAGTACAGTGATAAGGGATAATGAAAATTTGGCACGACAGGGGGAGAGGGGACCCTACCCGCGAGGGCTTACAAATTAACAAGGAGGGGGAAAGAGACAGAAGGTGAGGGGCAGACATGTTTGTGGAGGGTGTAGTGGCAGACTTCATATTGACTAATAGACCTGACAGAGTAACAAAGGTTCAGGTTGAGGGGCACCTAGGGAATAGTGACCATAATATAATAAATTTCCGTTTATCCTTCAATAGAGTTTTTTGTTGAGGAGCCACAAAAACACTGAATTTTAGGAAGGCTAATTTTATCCTGCTTAGAGAGGCACTAAACTGTATTGACTGGTACAAGGTGTTTAAAAATAGCAGAACAAATAATAAATAGGAGATCTTTAAAAACATCTTAGGCGCCCCCTGTAAGAGGTACATACCATATGGTAATAAAATAATTAGAAACAGGAAAAACCCAATGTGGATCAACAGGGATGTAAGGCTATGTTCACACGGCTTAACTGCGGGGCGTAATTCCGCCCCGCAATTACGCCGTGTGGCCGGGGGCGGGAGCGAGCAGGGGGCTGGCACTTTGCTGGCCCATAGACAATCACTGCTAGCAGCGCGTATACGCCGCTAGAAAGTGACATGTCAATTATCTCCCCCCTCAGCGTATTCGCCGAGCAGGGAGAGGAGACGTAATCCATAGTTCTCTATGAGAACTGTGCATTACCGTAGTTACTGGGATGGAGTCAGCCCGTAATTGGCGCACTTCGGCGCGTAATTGCGGACTGAATTACGTCCCAGAATAAGCCGTGTGAACATGGCCTAAAGGAGGCAATAAAAAACTAAAAGAAAGCGTTTCAGCTACTAAAACAGGAGGGCAGTGAAGAGGCACAAAACAGCTATAAGGAAAAAAATAAAATACCGTATATACTCTAGTATAAGCCAAGTTTTTCAGCACAAAAAATGTGCTGAAAAATACTCCCTCTGCTTATAAAATGAGTCACTGGGCGGCGGTTTGGGTGCTGCATGGCCCGAGCGCCGACAGGGACGCTTCAGCTATATGTGACTCCTCAGGGAGCACATATAACTGAAGGCCGAGTACCGCTGACAGTGTCCGGGCGCTGCGGTGGCCCAGGCGCTGTCAGCTAACTCTTCCCCTGTATGCGACCTCCCAGCGGGATGCGGAGAAGAGATACCACTGCGGGCCACAGAGCGAGCGCTCCGTGCTCCACAGTGGACTCCGGGCGTCCGCAGACTGGTGGGTGTCCAGAGTTTCCGGCACCGGCAGCGTGTGTCATCACGCGCTGCGCGGCCTGATGACATCACCCGCCTGTGCCGAGAAGATGAGGAG